>OZ038423.1:49409253-49570201 GCA_964036155.1 Diploscapter coronatus | reverse complement strand
TTCTGATCAAAGGCGTTGTAAATTGCCGTTAATTCAAGATTGGACCTATCAAATTATCATTTGCGATAATTTTAGTCGATTGCTAGATTTTTAATTTTACAATAATTGGTGAAATTTAATAACCCAAGACACCAAATTTATGCTATCCCTTATCTAATCGATGTTTTAAGTTAAAATATGCTCATAATATCATTATCTTATTCATGACAAATATTTACTCAATGCCATTTAGATAGTAAGATTATCAAAATCGCCACTTTTAAAATTAAGCTGCTAAAATGTTGTCCTAGATTTTTAGCTCAAAAATTTTTAAAAGTTTAAGAATGAATGTCAGTAAGGACCAAAGTCGATGTTTCCAGGGGTTCGTCGATTTGGCTGATTTTCACATATATTGTTCACTTTTTCACGCTGATTCTCGTGGTGCTACCCGTTTTTCATAAAAATGCAAGTATGCTGAGTTATGCTAATTTCAAGTTTTTATATGCCCCATGTCAGAAAAATTCATAACTTTCTTATTTATGGGCCAAATCGAACGCGGTTTTCGGCGTTGGATAGCCCGTGAAAAACTGCAAATACTGTAACACGGTCACCCGCTGTGATCAACAATTTTCCGCCAAAACTAGCATATCCGAAGAAATGGTCATGTCATGCCGTAATTTTTGTTTGCGATTTTGACCCCATCGATAGGAAAAAAAGCCTTCTGGAAATAATCTTATTTGAAAGTTCATTAAATTCTACGTAAAAGGATATCGATTTTGTGAAAAAAACGGGGATCCTGGGATGAAAAACGCCTCGAATGCGTAAAATTAAGATGGTCTTTATGAAAGACAATTTTCAAAAAGTCATATCTTCCTATGTGTACACATCCTAGAATAAGTTCTGAAACAAAAGTTGACTAACTTGAACAGCTCTAAAATATTTCATGAAAAACTTCGGCATTAACTCACATTAACTTATAAATAAAGTACGGGTATATAGGGTAATTTCGGATAACTTTTTCCCACCAAAATTAATTTATAAAATTTTTCTTTTTATTTTTGCTTTATTCTTCTACTCAAGATCTACAAAACAAATAATCATGAAATTTAGTCTGATACACAAGGAGATATGTTTTTTTTTGCCAAAGTCGGGTCTGTCAAAACTTTAGGCTACCATATTCCGCTAAGTAATCGATTTTCGAAAAATGGATAGCACCACGAAAATCAGCTCGATTTGCGGACTCCTGTTTATACCGACTTCGGTTTTTCCTGACACTCCCTCTTATAATTGAAATTATTAAAGAAGGAAAAATACTATCATTTGCAGAGTCCAACGGAAAATGCAGACACCCGCGCACGAGAAGCTCGACGAAAACAAAGAGGAACAGGAGAAGATCCGACTGGCTGAACTCGAGAGGATACGGAAGAAGATTGAAGAGCAGAAGAAGAAAAACGCAGCCGAGCTGGTGAGCTTTCCGACAATATAATTATATGGTTAAAGTTACATTCGAGTTAAGATCAATTTCTAATAAATCAAATCAAGAAAGCGAATTTTTGAGATACTTATTAGTTCATAACAATACTGAAAATTCTAATGATTATGAGTTAGATCAATTACCCATTTTAAGTTTTAGTAAGACAGCGAAAGTATTTTGAAATTACAACAAAAAAACGATTGTCATTAAGGCGACCATAGAGGCGATGAAGCTGAAGGCGGCCGAAGAGAAGACGCAGGATGAAAAGGCCATAGAGAAGATGAAGTTGAAGTTCGAGGAGGAGATGAGGCAGAAAAAGGCAGAAGATGTGAGTTTTCAAACAAAAGGAAAATCATGATTAACCTCATATTAAAGCTAAAATCAATTTATAATAAATCCAAGCAAGAAAGCGAATTTTTCGAGATATTGGGTTGATCAATAAGTTTTTTTCCCACTTTCGTCCTTCCGTTATAACTAAAGACTGGTAGAAATTAAAATGGGAAGGGTTACTGTATATTAGAGTACAGTACCTAAGCTTGCCATAGATGGTGTTTCAAGTTTTCATATGTTGCTTATAAAATTTTAACAAGAATAATTGCGATAGGGTCTATACAGAGCGATTTTTTACTTTTTCGTCCAATTCTTCAACGAAAAATGGAAAAATTTTATCGAAAATGCAATGGAGTCCTAGAATGACAATTATCACATTGCTGGTCAATATTTTTCCATAAACATAGTAAAGAGGGATTCGGATATCTATTTGATAATCAGCTGATAGTCTTCTATCACTATCGTTAACATTTGGTTTTTTGACAATGTTTAAAGGAAGAAAAAAAATTATAGAAAATTTTCTCGAAAGCGGGAAAAAATGATTGATTAGCCCAATACTTATTAGCTCATGATAATACTGAAAATTCTAATGATTATGAGTTAGATTAATTACCCATTTTAAGTTTTAGTAAGATAGCGAGTAAAATCTGCATCGGCATTCGACTGGCAGTGCAATAAAGCGAAAATTATGATATTTATTTTTAGACGAAGAGACAAGCCGAGTGGGCGACACTGTCTCAGCTAATATCGAAGCTCCCATCAATCAAAACGAAAGAGTTATTCGAAAAGAAGCAAGATGAAGTCACTCCAGAGGTATCGATAGTAAATAATTTGGCTAACTCACTATTCAAAAACAATGACCATTTCAGAGTCATTACAGCAGGACCTCCGTGACACCAGGATTGGCAAACCTGGATGTCTCAGGTAAATACTCCATTCCATATTAATGGACTTTACGATGAACTGCATAACTTAAAAATGTTAACAGTAGAATTACGTTTATTTTCGAATAATGAAATGGGTGATTTTAGAAGAGGTAGTGCCGGACAGCGAAAATGAGATAGTCCCGGACAGTGAAGACGAGATAGTCCCGAACAGCGAAAATGAGATAGTCTCGAACAGTGAAGACGAGATGATGCCAGTCAGTGTTCAGGTTCCGAACCGTTTCTTCAAAAATTCGTATTTTTATAATGATGTAGCAACTGGGATGAGACCCAAATGAGTTTAACTACGATAGTAAACGCCGATCTGTGCGTTCTGGAGGTGAACCCCAACGAAATTTTTACCCAGTGTTGTAGCAAATGATCCATAGTGATCGACAGTAACAAAAAATTGAAATAATTATCACGTAATTACAGTAATGGGGCAATTAAACATGTTAGTAAAACGAGGTAGTTTAAAATTAACTATGATAGTTAAAAATTTTACTATCGTAAAACTCATTTGGGTCCCACCCCTGATTATCATTGGAGAATGATTCTGATCAATATTTCAAAATTCGAAAACCATTTTTATCCAACACAAAATTTTATTATAAAATTTTAGCCACATCATCCAAGATCAACCACACCTGCATTGATGGAGGTCTTCGATGTTTCTGGAAGACCTGTTTCAAGGAGAACGAAGAGAGTTGGGTCTCCGACAGATAGGCAAGTTTCATATTACTATCCATTATAAACGAAAGCAGTTTTGAAACATTTAAAATTTTGAAAATCTAAATCATAGTAAAAATACTGAATTTGAGTGAAAATCATAATTTCCTTTCTCTCAACTAATATGTAAAATAATGTCCATCAAATTAGTTATAAGAATGAGAGTGATTCTTAGAAACTGTTTTATATTTCTACACAACCAAGAAAATAAAAATGCGTCCTTGTAAATTTACTAAAGTTGTAATAATTCTGAGTATTATTCAGCAGACCTGGAACTCCTCTTCCCAAAATCAGCAAGGAGAAAGAAAGCCAAGACGTTTCTGGTCGAAACATCCCGGCGCCCCTTGCTGATGGTGCAAATGAGCAACAAATGGGCGTATGAATTTGCGAAATTATTTCATCATTTAGAGTAGAAATGTCTAACTAGTCTTCATCATGCAATGCTTTTTGCAAGGAAAATGAAACGAAATAAGAAATTATCGCCTAAAAATTGCAAGAAAGATAACCAATTTCACTTTTACGTGATGAACGTTTCATATGCAACGTAATGAACTGCTAATTTTAGACTGATGACAGAAACTTCGTCCCTCACCAAGACTATCAACATGCCCACTATAAAGCTGGACAATCGACGACCAGATTCACTCAAACTCTCGATCAACCTCTAAACGAGGAAAACCACATCGTTTTTAGAGGGAAAATTCCCGAAAATTCGAGAGGCCAAGGGTATTTTATAGCAAATTCGAAACCTCTAACCTGATTAGTATTTACAGCTTCAAGCTCGAGTTATTGGCCGAGGAGAAAATCGATGAGATGGGAGTCCCAAAACCTGCTCCCACTATTCCGCTGCAGATAATTGCCACCTTTAAAAAGTAAGATCAAAGAACTTTTATTTATGAGCAACATGAATCCATTTTAGTGACAACATCACAGTTAAGGCCAGTAAGGTCAGCGAAGGAAAGCCGATAGAGGAAAAAATGGAGGACGTCAAGTACAACAAAGACGACCAGAGCGACCAGATCAAGGTCTTCATCGACTTTAGGGAGGGAGACTTCAAGGTTTGATAGCTTACATAAAATAATAGACAAATGAGACAATTAGGGCGCACAAGAATTGTTTTAGGTCTACGCCAACGATGAGGCGATCGGCGGCATTCCCTATAGCGATCTGTCGAGCGTGAAAAAAATCGCAATCGACGGCTACATCGGTGTGAGTGATGTCGTAGTAAAGGACCGCGTAAGTTCATAGAATGCAATGAATCAAATCTGATGTAAAATTTCTTAAATTTAGATAAGGCTAAAGGCGGTTCCATTTTCCTATGAAGAACTCCGTGCCCGTCAAGACGCCATGCTAGCGGCGCTCAACGCGAGGAGGGGCGACGCGACCGGAGACGGCAATTGTTTTTACAATTCCGTCTGTAAGCATTTTTGAATAATGTTGCATTAAAAAGCTTATTTTATTTTAGCGCTCATTCTGCACGGGAATGAGCAAGCGAGCGGGGATTTGAGAAAGGAGTGCATCCAGCACATGGTAAGTTTAAATTTTGAAATTGAATTTATCTATATCTGCGAAAAGTTGATCCCTGTATTGGTTTTCGCTTATCTTCCTCACCATTTTCATATCTTGATTACTTGATTATTCGTACTTTCGCCTAAGCGCTAGAGGAATAGTATAGTAAAGAAATCAATAGGGTAATTAGCTAGCGAAATTGTTGAAGTGTCAACTCTCAGATTGCGGCTGAATTCGCGTCATAGGTGCGCAAATTTCTAGGCTCTGATCATGATTCTGAGTTCTGAAGTCCATGTTTCGCCATAAAGCCAATTAAGCCTAGAATTTTACTTGGAAGCTCAAATTCACTATCACTGTCAATTTCCTCTAACTTGGAGATTTCCAGAATAGCTTTACGTAAGGCAATAATCAAATGAGAACTTTTCAATTTATCCGCAATAAATATCTTGAGAAAGATAAGACAGTAGCGTGTTTGTCGCTTGACTTTCGTCCAAAGGTTTGAAAAATAAAGATTGGCTAATATTCCATTTCCTTCGCTAACTTCTGAACTCACTGCGTTCACTTTTTTCTCCAGACTGATTTCATTCTTGCTTTCCGTAATCTCAAAGAATTCATCCATTGGCCATTCATTAAATGGGGATCTCAAAAATTTCGGACCGTTGTACCATATCGATTTTTGGAGTTCTGCAAAAGTAAATTCGTCTTTTCTTCTACTTATCATGAACTTAATGTAACATTTTTACTGTTAGCTTCGAGATTCAAGCTCCACCCCAATCTGCCATCTGGAAAGAATAGCGAATAGATCATGGACTCTGTTCGTCTGTCGTATGGCTTTAGTTGTACAATGCTTTTACCTTTTTCGTGAATCACAATACCTTTTGCTGGCGGAAGCAAATCACAATCATCTACTATAAAACCAGTTGCAATTTGATAGTTAAAAATTTGAAAATCTTTCTAGTCTAGTAAAGTATGAGAAAGAGTAGAAGTAACGCAAGGACCAACTTAACAAAGTGCTAGTATTTATTACTATTGTAAAGTGTATTTATTATTTTTTTTTAATTTTAGGTCAAAAATGCTGAACGCTTTGTGCCGAGAGTTCTGAGCCACATCGAAGTGAACAAGTTGTCATTTGAAACGTTTGAAGCATACATTGCAAACCAGAAGAAGGATAAAATATGGGCGGAATTTCCTGAAATCGAGTCCATAGCTGACTATTTGGGACAGGAGATCCATATCTACCACACTAATAACGGTTGATTATTCAAATTTTGCAAATTCAAACTGGTCAAAAAACTATCATCATTTAGATCCGACGATAACAATGAGACCTCAAGTTGCCAAACCGGAAACGAAACCCATCCGCCTGCTATATAATGGTCAAACTCACTACGATGCCAGTCAGTTTTAATTTCGGAAATTTTTGGAAAATATATGAGGAAAACGTAGCAAAACTAAAGATTACTTTAGTCATCGAGAGAGACGAGAAGGATCGATCGCCCGAGGCTGACGATGCATATGCGGAGGATTTAGAGATGGAAGTAGACGTTCCGGAATTGCCCGAAGCTGAGAGCGTGGTAAGTCTAATAGAGAGTTAGTTTAGTTATAGAATTAAATGAAAAGTTTTAAAAATAATAAATTTTGAAATTTGGCCTTCTTCAAAAAGCTTACTAGGTTATATAATAGAGGTAGTAATTATCGGCCTTATCAAATGAAATAGGGTGCAAAAGGGGAGAAACGATCAAAATTATGCACATAATTGTAGGACATCAGCGAAGGGGAAGAAGAAGACGAGGAAGATCCGTCCAGCGACATCAGCGAAGAATTCGTCGTGGTGAAGCGCAACAGCAGGACCGGCCCGACCATCGAAAGCGACGATGAAGAGGTAAATATTGGCGTATTTCGAAATTCGTGATATTGCAATCGACTGCCAAATTTTGAAAACTACCAAAATTATCGCAATTTATATATGTGCGCAAAGTTCGAATTTTTAGATTCAATATTAAAAATATTGCTAAGATTCTTTTGATGAAAAGTTCTCTGAAAATCAATCATATTAAAACGAGTGCGAATCAAAAATATAACAAACGATTTCCAGGCAACAAAATCGAATACCACGGCTAGAATTGATCCAAATATTCAAACGACTGCGAGCGAATCTGAAAGGGGAAAGAACCCGATCCTCACATTCATGAAAGATGATTCTGATGAAGTAAATCAGCTAACACAGAAATCGATTTTATTTTAATTTATTTATAGATCGATCATTATCTTATTTGTCTCCCTCTGCCACCATATGTGACCATCCAAGTAACTTTTTATCAAAATGATTTTTTAAATATATTATTTTAGCCCGGCTGGAAATTCGACGAAAAAGTTGGAAGTGAAATTATTAAGAAATTGGAAAGCTCCGAGCATGGTGATTTCGCTCGTCGTGGACTCTCTACACCAAAATTCAAGAGAGTGAACCCAGGGAATCGTCTTGAAGAGGGGTATTGTCGAGTTTCGGGAAGAAACGTTGCCGAATACAGTAAGAATAAAAAAAGAATACTATCTCCTTGTTTAGTATTTTTGTAATTTGTTTATCTGTCTATGCACACTTAGTTCTCGAATACTAAGCATGGTAGACCCCAAGTATTCCACATGGTTGGAAAGGTCTTTTCGTCTTTATGTGCAACGTAAAAAGCTGATCGATTTTGGTCCAAGAAATGGGTACTTTTACCCAAAAACTATTTCCTTACTTACGAAGGTGTGAAAAAGAGTCGAGGAAGGGAGAAAGAGTGGGTGGATAGAGTGGTGGTTCGTTTACAAATTGTGGCGGGTGTTCATAACCGATTGAGATCAGAGGTGGGCCAAGAGTCCCGGTGTTTGAGAAATTTTAATCCCGATCCCGGCCAAATTTTAGCGGAACTTCCGATTTTCAAAATAAGCAAAATAGCCACTTTTTAGTAATTTGACAATGGAATGAATTTTCGATTAAGGTGTGTCTCAAAATTATGAACGCACTTTAAGTTCAAGAGCCCCACACCCGCAATACTTGAATTATCTCGGCTCAAATTTTGTACATAGATTCTCTAATGTATTCTTCATATATTTGCAGGATTTCAGTTCGATTAAATTTACTATGCTGTTTCTAAGATTTTGTTCTGAAAGTATCCCTTAACTATGGAAAATGTTAAGAAAAGTTTCTTCACAAATTCAAAGAGTGGAAATTTCATATGATATACGAAAGAATGACATAAATCCTGGAAATATATTCCATTCCGCTTCTTTTGAGATCAAGTACATCTCTTGCATCACGTTACTGGAGATCTACACTTCATCAAACATCCGACGTAGCCTTACTATGGGAAAATATGCCATTTAAAAAAATGTTGTTCCAGGCTCTTATAGATTTTTTATTATAAATCGTTATGGGCGCGTACAGAGTCGGCTCGGCTCATATGAGCCGAAAAAATAACACGCGAAAGTGAGAGACGAAAAGAGGCATGTCTTTTCGTCTCTCAATTTCACATACTATTTTTTCCTGCTCATTTGAGCCGAGCCGACTCTGTACGCGCCCTATGACATTTTGGAAGCCTAATAATGATATTATCATTCCATGCTACCAGTTTTCTGATAGGTTAGCTATACTCAGAAATAGACATTTTTGAAGAAGGTTCTCTTAACATTTTCCATAGTTAAGGGATACTTTCAGAACAAAATCTTAGAAACAGCATAGTAAATTTAATCGAACTGAAATCCTGCAAATATATGAAGAATACATTAGAGAATCTATGTACAAAATTTGAGCCGAGATAATTCAAGTATTGCGGGTGTGGGGCTCTTGAACTCAAAGTGCGCCCATAATTTGAGACAAGGGATTTTTAATTTTGTCGCCAACGAGTCTACTGATGAAACAGTTCAGGTGAAAAGTGGATAGATATTATTCTTCTGCGAGCTTGATAGTATTACTACTTCTGGGGGAATAATGGATATTCTATAAACTGCTGTAATTACCCAAAATCGTTCTATATCATATCAGAAGCGACGAAGCCGGGACAATAAACCTCGGACCTCTGTAATAGTCGTGAAAAGTGAGCACGCAGTATGTCAGTATATCTCCATTCGCCACATTGCCAAACATCACAGGATAATTACGCGTGGCCCTCTTTACATAGGTAATTACGCGGCCTTGATGATTCGACTGTCGCTCTTAAAGTGAACTTGGCTTGAGCCAGTATCGTGTTCCAATGCTAAAAACATGAAAATGCGAGACTATTTTGCTGATTAGACAACAATTGTTTCAAATTATCTCGAATTCAATGCCATAATTGGATTGCAAAAAGTATCAAATGTTCTGCAATTTAAAAGAAAAAAGATACATCATATGCGCCAGACAGTTTTCTGCAGCTATTGTGTACAATTCTAAATTTTCAAAATGTTCATTTATTTCGGTTTAGAAAGTCCGCTATTATTATTAAGGGTAAAAATACTGATACCAGATTATAAAATCATGTAAGTGCGCATTTATAGTCGTATTATATACCCAGAAGACCACGAATTAAAAATTACCAATCGTTGAGCAATAAATGCGCTTTATGGATGTCATATGAACAGGCTATCGGCGGGGATTTTATTTAATTTTATTGGCCGCGTAATTACCTATGTAAAGAGGGCCACGCGTAATTATCCTGTGATGTTTGGCAATGTGGCGAATGGAGATATACTGACATACTGCGTGCTCACTTTTCACGACTATTACAGAGGTCCGAGGTTTATTGTCCCGGCTTCGTCGCTTCTGATATGATATAGAACGATTTTGGGTAATTACAGCAGTTTATAGAATATCCATTATTCCCCCAGAAGTAGTAATTTCAATGTGTCTCGCTTCTGATCGAAGCTACGAAAATTTCTAATCTTGTTTGCGTGAGCAAGGGGAAAGAATAGCCTAAGGGTTTTGGCTAAAATCGCTTATTTTCTGAAGAAAGGATCTTTCTATCCGAGTTTATTGATTTCGTCGTCCTTCAGAGTAGTTTTCAAGAAACAACTAAAACTTTATCTGCTAGCGATTATAATTCTCTGCATTTTTGCGAATTGAGCATTTCCTACGCCAAAAATATGAGTTGTTTCATTCTAGGCTAATGAGAAGCTGAATATCATGACTTAGACTGTCTGTTTTCGCACTTTATTTGGGGCTGAAGGGACTGGGCCCTATTTCCCAACTTCGACGCAGAAACTAGACGGAAGTGATCTAACAACTCGAAATTAGAGTCGAGAGAAGTGGAATATCTCTCTAGAAGATTCAAGCGTAGTGACCTATCGTTTGAAGAAACCTCAGGTGATAATTTGAAAAGCTGAACAGCTATGACGAGAAAGGCCGAGCTTCAAACGAGAATTGCCTCACTCAGATGCACGAGATCTAGCGTGATAAAAATCCTACTCCTAACGCAAGGAGAGACGCTGTGATAAACTCATCGGAAACCAATAGCCTGCTTTGATCCCTGTCTAGGGAATTACAGTAATTGTTAGAACCGAAAGGTTAATTTCTAGTAAAGGCAAGATAATTGTGCCGTAAAAATTCATTTTCAAAGGGCCCGTTCATACTTAGTTGCATTGCAACTAAGTATGAACGGGCCCTTAGTATTTTGTTAAGTGTGTGTGTTGTTTATCTGTTTGTGCACTCTTATATCTGGAGATGTGATCATTCAATTGAGATGGGGTTTGCACCAAACAATGGGCAATTTCCTCGCGGTGTATAACATATAGGTTTTGTTTGGATTTGATCAGATAATTGGGAAATTATCCTTATTAGAAGTGATTTCTCCTTTAATGAGTCGATTTTCTTGCATTTTTATGGATGAAAAGGAACTTGAAATTCCCTGAAGAGTTTTAGAAAATGACATCAATGGGATAATTGAATGATGACAAAGAAATATTTTAAATGATTGATTGAATTTTTTAATTAGATAGTTTTATGATTTGAGAAATTTTCAAGAGGGGAGAGCTATGAGATTGAGAATTTTGATGGTGCGAGAGAGTATGAACATGACAATGAGAAATGCAATATATGTTAAGTTTTTCTTTTCGAAATTTTGTATTGGTGTTGATGTTAGTGTTGTTTTGATATTATTTCGTTTTGCAATTTTGCGAAGCAAAAGTCCTAGACGAGGTCGGCGAAGTCTAGTTAGATGGATTTTTCAGGGAAAATGAGGACTATAGGCAAGCGTAATATTAAACAATCCATACGCGAGAAGGTATTTGACGGCTCTAGTTCGAACTATTCCGATTCCATCGGCCATATTGTTGCTGAGACTCTTGGCGGTTCAGATGATTTGGATAATTTGTTTATCCAAAATCGGGAGGTAAGATGAAAAGTCGTTTTTTTGAAATATATAAATTTAGATCAACTGTGCCATGGCCCCATTCGAAACAAATTTGGCCGATGCCCTTGTGATAAATGATGAAAATTTTGTTGATATTTACTGGAAGTAGAACGATAAATAGCTATTTAGGGATGATAATAATACGAACGTTTTAGAATGACTTACGAAGAATCAAATAAAACTATACGCCCAGATCAAGTTGAGATCTCTATTCGAACTACCCTTAGTGGTGGTTTTATTGGAGAAGTTCATTTTATAATGCCGAATAGGATGGGGTAATTTGTTATTATAATGATAAATAATAATTTAAATTTTAGAAGAATTGCTGAATCTCTGGTAAATGGAAGTGAGGCGATGAAGTTGAGAAAGGTAATGCATATAACCTTTAGTTATTAATAAATTTCTAAGTTGAGGAGCACATATTTGATCCATTTAATTGTAAAATATGAAGTTGATTCATTAGCAGAAACTAATTTTAAAAATTTTAGAAAGATGACAAGAATCGGTTGACCCGGCCCGCCTTCAGTTTAGAGGTGATTTACTCTGCATAAATATTCAAATGCAAGATATATTTTTTATAGTTATTATAAAATTAACATCCTCATTATTTTAGTAAGGAATATTTTCTGTACGACACTTAATTTGATTAAGCTGCCGTAGATTATTGATAAAAAAAATCCTTTAATTGTAAATGATATTAAGAAAATTTAGATCTCTTCATTCGACGAATTTCTGGAAAATTTGCATAAGAAATATTCTGGATGGGAGGGAATTGAAAATGTGGAAGCCGATTCGAAAGGCTTCTTCACCCCCATCAATTTCTCCATTCATGAAAATCAACGACCTCAAATTTCATCTGCCAACTTCAAACTGAAAAAATTGCAAAGTAAGTTCTAGAAATCATGATATTGGATTAAATATTAGAGTCGAGTACTTCGGTACCACAAAGATGTAGACGAGTGTGTGTGCTGTGTAGAGGCGTGAAGGTTAGAACAGATGCGAGCGAAATCGTTTATTAACTGATAGTATTGGGTATTTATAGAGATCGAGGGTGAGATATCTAGAGTGAGATATGCAATGAGGTTGTTATATTAAATCATGCCCTAACTTACAGACCATACTTTAGGATGCAACGAGAGAAAGAATATGAAAATAGGAGATAAATACAAAATTCTGGGTGCCAATAATCATAAAGGATACGACGTCGGCCACATTATTCCAGCATTTCTATTTGGATCTGATGAAGAAGAAAACTTGTTCTGCCAAAACTCGGAGGTAATTGCAAATTACTCTTTTATGTATTGAAAATTTCTGATTTAGTACAATAGAGCGATGGGCATTAATTTCGAATTTAATTTGAAGGGTACCGCGGAAGAGATGATTAAAAAGGGAAAAGCGGTGAAGAAGCCAGTATTCGCTGAATTCATAATGGAGTAGGTTTGAGTCGAATAATTTAGAAAACTAAAGTATTTCAGGCGGCTTTACGATGACCCAAATCGTCCCGATATCCCGTCTTCAATTAACTACGGGTACAGGTTTAGGATTGGGGACCAAATACTCGATCAATGCACTTTCGGATTGCCAAATCCGCCATCGTAAGCTGACCTAAATATTTACTACTTTTTATGATAAAAATATAAATTGCTGACTATTAGCTATTTAAGAGTGGATGTCAGGAAAAGTCAGTCATAAGGAAGGGGTGCGGAACAGAGGTCCGCCGATTTGGCTGATTTTCATATATCTAGTAGTTCTTCACACTGATTCTCATGGTGCTCAATGTAAAAACTGTATAAGATATGTGAAAATCAGCCAAATCGACGGACCCCTGTTCCGCGTCACTTTGAATAATACTGACATTCACTCTTAAGAAATTTAAATAAATTATTCTATTAAATTTTTTACTACATTTTAAACATAAATATACCCTATTTACAGCGCATATGTCGACATTTTGGAAGGCGCATCAAAATTTCTTCGAAACCCATTCATCAGATGCAGAAGAGGGGCTGACCCGGAGGCTTGGGAATATGAAAGGAAGAAAGAGGTATGTTAAAAATTTTAACTAAAATCGAAGATTGATTTTTTTTAGGATCTCGATACTAAAGCTCGATTCTTTTGTCATTACGAAGGTTGCAAATATCTCGTAACGCTCTCTGGCGCTTTGAATCATCACACGAGAACGTAAGTTTTTGTCATATTTGCAAATAAAAGATAGTACAATTATCTTATTGTTGTTAATTTATTTGCATTGGTATAAGTCAGGTAAAATAAATACTCGTATCTAAAAAATAGGCAAATTTCCCCATAAATTTCATTCGAACTCAAAATATGTAAGAGAGTGAGCATGACGCTCAATATTAAGCGAATTCGATTTAATTTAAGGAAGGTAAATATTTTTAGACACACCGGCGAGAGGCGACACAAATGCGACAAGTGTGGCGAGATGTTTGCAAGATCAGACGTGCTGAAAACTCACGACATAATGTATGCCAACTGGAATAAACGGAAGTACTTAATAGTTTCAGACACACCGGCGAGAAGCGATACAAATGCGGCGAGTGTGGCGAGATGTTTGCATATAGAAACATGCTAAATAGTCACAGGAAGAAGTATGCCAACTGGAATAAACGGAAGTACTTAGTAGTTTCAGACACACTGGCGAGAAACCACACGAATGCGACGAGTGTGGGGAGAAGTTTGCACAGAAAAGTGCACTGAAAACTCACAACGCGACGTATGCCAACTGGAATAAACGGAAGTACTTAGTAGTTTCAGACACACTGGCGAAGAACGACATGAATGCGACGAGTGCGGAGAGACGTTTTCACGTCCAGATGGACTGGTCAGGCACAAGACAACGTACGTCAACTGGAATAAATTCGTAGTGATTCAAATTTTCAGGCACGATCAAGAAAAGCCCAAAATCAAATGCGCAGTGTGTCAGACAGAATTTACTCGCGAGGACGGTCTGAAAAGACATCTAAAGAACAAGCAAGAGACAAATTTATACCGAATATTTGAAATAATTTAGGCACGACCAGAACGCGCTGCAACAACATGTCAAAGACAAGTAAAGAATAATTGATGTCAAATATTAAATTGTCTTTTATAATTTAGACATGATCTAAGCAGAAGCAAAAAGCTCAAATTGCAGTGTTCAGTGTGTCAGAAAGACTATGGCTCCAAGAAGACGTTGAAAAGGCACGTTGAAGAGAAGTAAGAGAAGAGCCAGACCTAGGGAACACTTTCGTCAGACGAAAAAAATCTATGGGGGGGTAGGTCGCAGAGGGGAAATTTTGTATGGCGAGGTAGGTCGCAAACTTAAACGTTTACGTTATTGATTGATTAGAGATACAAAATTCTTAAGAAAATATATAGAGGGTAGATCGTAAGGGGTTTCTGACGAACGTCCTCTCTAAATCTGAAAAGAGCTCATGTCAATTTTTTTTAAAATTTAGGCACGATCAAGAAAAGCCCAAAATCAAATGCGCAGTGTGTCAGACAGAATTTACTCGCGAGGACGGTCTGAAAAGACATCTAAAGAGCAAGTAAGAGACAAATTTATACCAAATATTTGAAATAATTTAGGCACCCAAAGGAATTCCCTAAATACTATCCTAATGGATGATGCTGACTACTATGGAACGTCATCTTGCTGCTCCATCTATCCTGGGTTTCACACACCCCTTTCCAGATTTGTGCGGATGATTTTCCTCAGGATTGCTGACGGGCTCAATTTTTCGGACCCGGACCCGCAAAAATTTTCTATTTTTTTCATCCCCTGGATCCGGACCCGACTTAAACTCGAAAAATGCGGGTCGGGCCGACCCGGGTTCATCAACAACCCTGATTTTCCTCTCTTCCTTCCTCAGTTTCACGGATATCAATGCTTGCGTATTATTACGAAGCGATTTTTTCTTTAATTTACTCTGTATTTCTTTTTCAAATTTATCATCAGTCTGAGAAAAAAATGAAAAGTTCTATACGAATTTCCAGAAAATTTTGATTTTTTTTTCGGACAACTTCAACTTTTTTCTTTGAATTTGCTCAATACTTTATCATTTTTTAGTTTATCATTAGCTTTAAAAAGTGAAATTTCTACAAGAACTCCTAGAAACTTTTCTTTTTAGAGTAATTTTCATGTTTTCTCTTCAAATTTTGCCCAATTTTTTTATTATGCGTCATAACATTGAATCCGTTTAGTTTATATGACTAGATATGTAACCAAAAGTAAACTATTCTCAATCGGATTTGACTTTATTCACTACGGATCCAAGTATTTACAATGTATCTATTTTAAATAAATATTTTGTACGGTCTTTGCGTACTCTTCCTGGACCAAGTAACAGATGTTTATTTACATAATATTAAAAGGGTAAATAACGGCTCATACTAAACCCCCTCGTGACAAGTAAAAAAGGAGCGAACTTGTGTTGAACTTTCCAACTCATGGTAATCGAGAAAGTGCAAAGAAAAGTAATTTGAAATATAAAAGTATTAAATCAGAAATCAGAAGCCCCAAAATCGCCTCCGAAGTCAGAAGTTCCGAAATCGCTGGCGTCAAAATAGGCTGTTTCTATAGTTAAAAGGGTGCCATCAAAAGTTTTCTAGTGTTCATCAGCGACGAACTTGACGACTTTTTTCTTCAGATTGGTATTATAGTAGTTGTGATAAACCATCGGAATAATAAAGAAACATAAATTTACAAAATCAAAACAAAAAAGCACGAAATAAAATCGAAAACAAAAAACTTCCAAGACTTTTGAGCGGCACTGTAGGAATGAGTTGTCGGCAATGGAGAACAGTGAACAAAAAGGTTCTTCCTTTCTGTGGTTAGTGTTAATGACGGATGAATCAGTCAACCAATAATATTAACACGATTTATCAATATAAAGTTTATTCATAAAATAAGAAAAGCAACCGCTCAATTCACGGTTTATTCTTAACATAAAAAGCGAAGAAGGGGCGGAGAAACATCAGAAAAGAGAAGCTAGAGAAAAAGAAAGTGTGCCTTTCAGCACAAACAGATCATTTGCGGCCAAATCCACCCTGGCTAAATCCACCTTGGCTAAATCCACCAACAGGTCCTTGTCCGAAGCCTCCAGGGCCTCCGAGACCTCCCCCAGAGTACGGACTGCCCCCGAATGTCCCCTGACTGCTATAGCTAGGAGGGGGGGCACCTAAAATAAAGTGATAATGATATGAAGGAAATGGAATGCGTGAAAGCCTCACTTAAAAATTAAGGATGATTTAAAATTTAGATATTTTTTCAAACGTATCATAAGTATTAACGAAGACACATATCACTACGCATCGAAAATTTTGTGCGTAGTGATCGCTTCTCCGCATGAAACCTAACAAAATTGTGATAATTCATTACTACTTATACATTAATCATATTTCATAGGAATGTAATAGTTACCATATCCAGCCATAGCTGAAGCGGCGAACATAGTGACGATCAGGAGAACGAGGTACTTGTACATGGTTATTATATCTGAAAGTCAGATTCGATAAAATATAAATAAGAATAGAAATGAAAAAAACCGCTTTCATAACGATCGAGTATAAAATAAGATGGTGTGATAAGGTAAACCTTCTCGAAAACCGAAATGTTAATAGAATATGAACTGAGATTGGATGATGCTCTTATATACGAAGATGGGGTGTCGCTATCAAAACGGAGAGCGATGAAAAAGGGAATTTGACAAAAAGTGAAACGAGAGGTGTAAATCAGGGTTAGCGCAATGAAGAAAAGACGATGAAAGTGCCAGTGCCGGGGATAGGCTGGGGAAAAACTAGTATGGAAGAATTGAGAAAAACTGAAAAATGGGTGGGCGAGTATGAAGAAGGAATAAAAAGTGAGCGAGCATTGGCATAGCATGTAGTCGGAAATAGTTGACAAGAAGAATTACGGAAAAGTAGTGTTGATATAATGCTGACAAAATAGAATGAAATTTTTGTCAATTTGAATTCTTTTGGAGTACTAGGATGATTAAATGATGAAGGTGAAGATGAATAATGATCAGGTA
Source organism: Diploscapter coronatus (assembly GCA_964036155.1). NCBI lineage: Eukaryota > Metazoa > Nematoda > Chromadorea > Rhabditida > Rhabditidae > Diploscapter > Diploscapter coronatus. Next base: position 49,552,863 of record OZ038423.1, on the reverse strand, counting down.
AGGTCGATTGTTTACTAAATTTATTATGATCAGAATATCATAAGAGAAAAATAATAAAGATGATAGAATCTCTTACAAAATATAGAATAATGTAAAAATACCTTCCTGATGGACGAGAAGGCTTTGTAGCTATCAACGATGGCTTCCTTCTTTTATACTTCGCATAGATGTTTTGATCTTCCAACTTATGACATCAGTTGAATCTTTCGCTGAGTGTGAAAATGAGTAATTTTCTCAGTATTGGCAACCAACCTGTCTATTCCTTCAGTTCAAATGAGTGTGACTGGGTCAATTCGCGATTCGATAGATTCGAGTGATAACGGGGCTGATGCAGATTCGCCGAACGTCCAATCATCCATGACCGGAAGAAGTTGAATCTGGGAAAAACTGAATTTATTCAAGCGGATCTCCATTTGATTGTTTTCTCAAGAAAAAGCGCGTGTCCGGAATGAAGTAAATGATTGTTCAAGGACAAATGATAGATGTTTTCTTTTCTATAGTGGCAAAATCGACGTTTCCGATAAATAGATAAATTTCCCAGCATCAATTAAGAATTTGATTATTTGTCTATGAATTTGAGAAAATTTCTCGCCACAATTTGAAATTACTCCTTATATTAAATGTAGGAATAGCGTGACATGCTCATTTATTTCTAGCTAAACCTTCATCTTGGTATTTTTAATGAAATTTTATTTTTTTAAATTAAATTCTTATAATCCTAAATCAGAATAGTTTTGCAATTCAGCTCAAAAACTGGATTTTGTTAAAATTCTATTCCAATGAGCTGTCGTCATTCAGCGAATTAATCATTAAGTTATTTTGTTTTCGAATTGTGCTATTTCGAAATTTTTGAATCATTTCGCGCTATTTGTGAGTTATGCTAGAATTTGTCGAATAGTTTACTCGAGTTAGCACACGTGAAACTTCGGTTACACTCTAAAGCATTCAGGAAATTGCTACTGATCATGATGAAGCAATGAAGCAATTTTCATAAACAATTGATCAGAAGATTATAATCACGCCATGTCATTATTATCTGGGACAAAATAGTGAATGAATCCGTTTAGCTTCGATTCTTTTGGAGATTTATGCTTTTCTTGGGAAACGCCCATTGAGTGGAACGGCGATGGTATCAATCAATTTTTACAAGGACATCATTGTCTTCTGTAGAGGTCAAAAGATAATTTTGAGATGGACTTTCGTTCCAAAATGGGCAAAATTCAAACCCATCGTTTATTGAGAGAGATGGGGTAGTCTAATTGAAGACCATGAAATCTATTTCCTAGGATATTTTATCAGGAACGTATGTATACTGAAATGTTATTTATGATTGATAGTGAACTTTATCATGTGTAGTTTTCAACGTCTAGAAAGAATAATAAATTGTAGGAGGTTGACAAAAATGATGTACTCGTGATTTCGTTTTCAGTTTTGCGGCTGTCTGTTATTTGTATCACTTCCATGAAATTCTTGTATCATTGCACCCAATTTTATGTCTTTCACGTGTGCAAAGCTAACAGGTTTATGAAGTAGCACTAATCAGAGCAGTCGCATATTGTCAAATCATAATTGTGTAAATTATTGAGGATCAATGTGAAACGTTTGTCCTTCAGGTATAAAAACCATGGGTTCGTTTGTTCCCTGTCAAAATTGGCCCAGGAAATTTATTCGGTTACTTATTTTTCGATCAAGAATGACATCTTGAGTGATTTACGTTCGAAGTTTGATATTTAGGGCAAGAGCCAAGTTCGTCTTCAAATTTCCTCAAGTCTACATCGAAACTTACCTTTTTAGCACTTGCAATGATAAAGGAATGAACTGATCGTTTCAAAGACATGAAATAGATTTGATTGATGAGAATGGGAATCGATCGATGTGGATGAAATAAAAAATATAATAACTTGTAGTGAAAAATGAAAAAAGACTGAAGATAATTTTAGAAATCTACAGAAATTCTTGCAATTAATTCGAAAAATGAATGAATACGAGAGGATTTTTAATTGCACATACTTTCTCCGATTCCAATTCATCTTCGAAGAATTTCAAGAAAAACTGAGGGATGCATTCATTATCCTTTTCATCTCACTCCTTCGTGTCTATGAGGCTTCATATTTCGAGCCGACTTCATGCCCACCCAATTATAGACTTATTCTTAGGCAGAATCCAATTTTTTATTGCTCTCATCACGAAATAATTTTATTATATCCATAGATATATTTGTTTTAGACGTCAGTGTATTGAAATGATTCATTTTTCTCGCTTTTTTAAAATTTTATTGTGGTTGTTTCTTCCAAATTCTGGAGTTAAAATTCAATAAATTATTCAAAACTGTTCTCATATTAGTAAAATAAGGTAAAATTTCACACATCCATGTCCTTGCCAATGAAAGTCCTCCTTATCTCTTATGTCTTTATTTGTTGCTGTTTTTCGTTTTTTTCTACCGGAAATGAAAAACGACTTGGTCCTCCTTCATTCAGCTGCTGTTGTCTTTCAAACAAACTACTCCGCAACACGTCATACGCATCACAGCATTTCCATTCTTGGAGTTTCCAAATCTCATTTACACCTTGAATCGACCTCTGTTGAACTTCTTGAAGGTTCAAAGATCTATTCTCCAAAAGATATATTTTCGTTGATCATTTTCCAGAAAAATTTCATGACCTACAGGAGTAAATTCCCAGTTCAAAAATCTTGCTTTTTTTCAAAATTAAACTTCACTGAATACTTTTAATACTAAAATTTCGGTTTTTCCCCCAATTAATCAAGGCAATTATTCCAGAAGAACTTGATGACTGGAGACGGGCCTTTAAAGTTATTTTTGTCAACGTTTTGAACGCTTTGACAAGAATTAGAAGTGAAATGAGTAGACTCGTTGATGAAAATATGCAAAAGTGACCATTGTTTTGTGCGTAATGTCTAATGAGGTTGCTTTGTCGCATTTCGCTATTCCCCCGGGGCAAATTCACTACTCGTTGAAAGCCATTTACACTTTTTCTTATGCCCCTGTCTTTTCGGCATAAAACATGCATTTTGTCAATTAGCCATCTAGTAGTCGCATTTCGTATTGTATCAATTGATTTTTCGCATCGACTATTCTTTGCAAAGCTATTGATCTAAACATTGTTTTAATTTCTATGTACAAATTTCTGGAAAAAACATGAAATTTTTAATTCCAGAAGAAAAACTATTATACATTCTAACTTATCTTACGCATAAACTATTGGTCTGTACTTTCTTTAAATTTTCGATGATAAAAATAGCGTGGAAAAGTGATATCGAATTTTTCAGCTCCAAAGAAAGAAAAAACTTATTGTGCGTTCCAATATTTCTAAATGTGCTATGACGTGATTGAATATTTCGAGAAAATTCCTCAACATCTTTCGTCTATTTTTATTGATCAACCTTTTACTTCGATGACCTGCGGAATTAGCCCCGTTCCTGTCCAGCAACCTCCCGAATTCTCGCCTGGTAGTTCCATTGTGTTTTCCGGTTTCTTTGCCCATTTTCACCTAATTCACTAATTCAGATGTTCTTTTCCTCCTTCGTATTTTCTCGTTTCTTTCGGCTTTAGATTCTATTCTTTTCATCGCCTACTTTTTCTCGCACTTACATGTCAATTTGCATGCTTCGATAGGAAGTTGCCAACTTTTCAATTCATCGCTACATTTATTCTTCATTTACATCGAGAATACTTCATAGTTTAAGACTCTCGAGAACCTTTACCTGTTTTATAAGAGAGAAATTATCGTTCTGTGAGTAATTTTCACGTCTTTTGCGGGTCGTCTAACCACATGTTCTAGACATTTTTGCAAGAGGATTGTTTGACTAGTTCATTCTCGAATTATCAAATTATCGATTCCATGAAATTTCATGATCGCCATAATTTTTCATGTTTATTTATTTCATGGTATTGCAAAATTTAAATTGTTTGTTTCCAGATTAGATATGAGTGAGACGTCGTATCTTCGAATTGTTGCCTCGATATTTCTGTGCCTTTCAATATTTGCCTCATTTTTTGCCTGCCTTTTATGGGATATCACGATGCATAGTTTTCACGAGAATTGCATTTATATTGGTAAGTTGTTGATAAACCACCAGAAAAGTCATCAAGTTTACCATTATTCATTTGAAGAATTTATCAAATTCGAAGTCAAAAGGAATAAAATTAGATTACTTTTCCAGGAATAAGAGCAACTCGGAAATAAAATGACTTTTGACAAGAATACATTGAAATGAAAAGATTTATTTTCTCTTTAGCCAAACAAACCTACTTCTCACTTACCCGATAGTATCTAAGTCCTATAATTTCATATCTTATTGCAAAAAGTCTTGCTCTTTGTGAATTGGCAAAAAAGTATAGAATATCTATAGGTTTTCATTGTGGATTTCAGCGAAATGTATTTTAGCGGGTGTTGTTTTCTCCTTTCTGTTCAACGTGTCGGTGCTGTTTTGTCTCGTCAAAGGAGTCTGCGATCGGAATCCAAAGTTGTTATTCCCCTACATTGTTTGTTCACTACTTTACTCAATAGCAAGGTAATTCCGAATTTCGAAGAAGGAAACCCAAGAATATTTGATTTTCAGTTTAATTTTGTGCATAATATTCGCTACATTAATTCTGCTACATCGACCATTTTATTCTTATGCCTACGATCTGCTGGCGGTTATCATCACATCAATACTGTCACTATTTTGGATAACTTCATTCAACATCACCAGAAGATACCGGGACTACCTTCGAGAAATTAGCTGTCATAGTTCTCTCCTAGTTGAAGATGAAATTTATTGATTCGAAATTGAACAATGTCCTTCAAAATGATTTGATTCACTTTTTCATCATCACGCTCAAACGGCGGGTATCATTAGAAGAATTATTGCGAGGGAAATTGATTATTTATTACTCTCGAAATGAATTCAACAACGACACTACTATTGTATGACAATAATATTCATTATGTGTACAATATCATTATCATATCGTATCGTTATCGATCAATACTGAAGGTCTCTATGGTAAATTGGTTATTGACTAGAATTGATGATTGAATAGAGAATGGGAAGATGCAATTGAAGCCTTGAATTCAATTCAGATAATCTTATGTTGTCGTGTTCACCCGTGTCTGACTGGCCACACTTGATTTTTTGGTTGAAAGCGTAGAAAAATTCGCGGAATCAACATAACTCAGCAAAATTAAGGAAAAAAGGCTAGAAGTTATTAATCTTGAGAATTTCTGAAAGGAGTTTCAGTCGAGTCTCTTTCGAAATATTTCAGTTTTAAATGAAAAGAAAAGCCTCGACTAAAATTCGAAAAAGGCAAATTCAGGATTAAATATGTCAGAATAGCATAAATTGAATTGGACGAGATCACGGCGCAGAAAGCAAGTTGTGCAATATGCTAATTGAGAATACCCACATGACGACCTACAAAATGGGAGGATAATTGATCATCGGTTGACAAGAATGAGTAAATTAGGCAGTTTGTTCGGGTCGATCTTTCTCTTGAGTGCTTTTATTGGAGGCGTTTGACAGCTTTGGAGACTGAGCCCACGGCTCGATATCGCTTGAGCCCCAGACCGAGAAGAACACGCAAGGAGCAATAGCGATCACAGCGGAAATGTAGAACACCAGATTCCATTCAGTGGCCGTCTGATTCTGAATTGTCAAATTTGTGTGTGGGTTTCTCGTTAATTTCAAGATTTACTCGAACAATCCAAGTTGTAATGAGTGGATTGAAAATTCCAGAGACGGCCACAAAGAAGAATGCGAACCCAGTGATAGCGCCTGAGTAGGCTGGAGCAACAGCGACGAGCGAGGTCTGACAACCAGGTGTGTGCAATCCTGTAGAAATTTTCGTCAGCCGTGATAAATCATTTTTGTTTACCAGCTGAAGCCATGCTCAAGCAGAGCAGAAGAACTGCCCAGGGAGCTTGGGTGGAGTCAAGTAGAGTAGCGGCATAGAGGAAGATGCCCAAGCCGAATGAACCGACACCGTTCAAGACCTAGAATTTTTCTTTAGAATCAGCATACCACATTACTGTTAACCTTGCATATGGAAGTTCCACTCCAGTTTGTATGATTCTGAAGCCAAGTATTGGCATAGCTCGATCCGATTTTAGCGATCCAGAGCGAAAGAGCGGGCAGCGAAGAGAGGATACCGTTTTCTGTAGCCTTGTAGTAATGAACATCGTGCAAGTAACTGAATTTTGCCAACGTTTTTTTTCACTGTCTGACAACTATGAAACGAACCTAGGCAAGAACATGATCATGGTCATAAGCGGGAACTCGTGACAGACGATAGCAGCGACGGAAGCCCAAACTGATGAGGAAGATACGATTTTCACCCAGGGAACTTCTCGTTCAGTGCGTTTCTTGCCAACATCCTCATTCGAGTTAGCATTAGTGATAAACTTCAGCTCTCCGTCAGAGATGCAACTCTGCTTCGAAGGCTTGTCGGCGCCTGTAGACATTTTTGTTGTTGAAAATATGCAAACACTTGACTATCTCACCAAGTATCAGATAAAGGACGATGAAGAAGATTCCGAGAAATGCGGACAAGTAGAAAATCGAAGGCCACCCACCGAAGAGCACCGTCTGCGAACACAGAGCTCCAGAGATAGGGGAAATAATCAAAGAACCTGAGAGCTTTTTTGTCAAGTTGAAATTCCTTATTCTTGATTGTACCGATTTGTCGTCCACCAGTAGCCAAGCCAAGAGCATAACTTCTTTCAGAGCTGGGATACCACCTTGTGATCAAAGAGTTGACTGATGGCTGGAGGAGAGCATCTGCTAAGCCGACGAGGAATCGGCCCAAAATCGTCCAGTAAACGCTGAACTTTCGAAGTCATGAAGCTGATCTTACAAATCAGTGAACCTCTCTTCAGACAGAGCTGCGATGATGATATTCGACAGAGTGGCTATGGCAACACTGGCGAGAATTAACCACTTGGCATTGAGCTTGTCAGCAAGGAATCCGGTAACCAGCATGAGGAGCAGACCAAGGTTGAAGGCTGAGAAGATGTAGCCCTGAAGAAACTGTTTGGAAATTATCTGATTTCAGACGCACCTGTTCTTCAGCACTCCAATCCATCCTCGCCGCTCTGTTCGATTCAGCTTCTTCCAGCAAACTTAAACTGTCGTTAGCTGTCGAATCATCAGTTCCATTTGGTTGAACCATGCAAACTATCGCCATACCCATGTTGGCATTCATCATGTGAACGCTGAAGTTAAGAACTTTCTAATTGAGCAATCTAGCTGATTTGGATTCCTTATTATACATTTCGTGATCGAGAAATTTCGCACCCTATTATAGTAGGCATAGATAGGACGATTTTTCTCCATAATATTTTACCTACATATTATAGCGAAATGTTTGAGTCACGAAAAATCAAAGTCACCACTATTAAAGCAAGATACTGACCATGCGAAACAGAGACAGAGTAAAGAGGCAGTGAGAGATCTCCATGACAGAAACCATCGGTAGTCAGACGACTTGTCACTTCGACGAGGAACGGGTGTTGGAATGCCATCCGACACTGGATGGACGGCTGACATCGAGCGCAAAAGCTGCTCTGAATTTCAAAGTTGATAATTTACGATTGTTTTATGTCGAAACCCTCATCTTCTCTCAAAGCACCTATGACCAACTTTACTCACAATCTATTCGAAGATGACTTCAAACAAAGTTGCCTACCTTTCAGCGAAGAATCTACCACGCAGGTTAGTTAGACCGCCGCGATGACAATTTGTCAGAAAATGAGCACAAGAAACAGATTTTGAAGTGAATAAAAGTGAAGATGAGACAAAATGCCTGAAGGCATCCTGAGGCGAAGCGCGGAGAGACAGCGGAAAGAGAAGCAGAGGAATCTGCGACTCTATCTCTCTGAATCTTCTTCATGTGTGTGCTCTATATCCTCAAATTTGCTATGTCTTCATCCACCTCTCTATTTGTCTAATGCCAGAGCCAAAGTGTGCATGTCGTGGTGCTGCTGCGCTTAGTGCTGCTGTTGGTGAAAGCGATCACAGAAGTTCGTGAAGAAGGAAAGAGGAAAGGAGGATGTGAAAGGAAAAATGAACGATGCTACGTAAGCAGCTGGGGGACACAACGAGGCGAAGACGACGGGCTAACCGGATACAAAAAATGAGAAGTGTTCCTACACTCATTCACAAATGTCAAGTGAAAATATCGATAGACGAGGTTCGTAATTTTTCAGACTACAAGGTGATCCGAATTTTTAGCCTCACTAATTGTAACAGCAAGAAGTTCCTCCATTTTTTGCAATCTCTTCATAGAAAATCTTGACAAAGAATGTTTGGAACAAGATCGATTTTAGTTTAACCAAGGAGAAATTTGAATGAAAAATATTTTTTATGTTGCTTCAATCGTTTCATAATGGATTGGTGGAGACATTATTGTGAAATAACCCCGTACTGTCGAATGATAAAATACTCTACCTGGAGCAACTAGTTTAGCGATCTTTTCAGGAAGATAGTGCACTACAGAAGCAATATGGACCATTTCGAAATGAGCAGCAAAGTTTTTAGACCAAATAGGGCTAACAGCCACTTTCGCGAGCTTATATAGCTTCCTTACTTGTCTGCAACCCCAGAGTAGCGTGTATTTACAAAGGTGTCATCGTATTTTCACCGAATTGTAAGTAGCTGTTGAATTGTGTGTCGCAATCGTTGCTTTCCTTATAAACCGTTTAGCTGCTTATTCGGAAAGATAAACTGAACTGCTCGAAAGGACTTAGCAAATCAGACCTTTGCGTTTTGAAGTAGTTTTGCTATCATTATTTTTTTAGACTTTATCCTGTTTCGATAATTTCTGTATGTACGTTCCGAGAATTGCTCTAGTACTACATGAGAATCATGAGAGGTCGAAGATAGAAAAAGGAGCAAAGAAACAATAGACTAGTGATATGAGAGGATGGCAAGGTAAAAGTAAGAGTTTGTCAAGACGCATCTGCGCAAGCGCAGTAAGAATAACTAGCCATACATTCCAAGGCAGAAGCAGAAGTGGACTGTACGGATTCAACAAAACAAGTACAGGTTGTGCCTACACGTGCAGTACTACTAAATACTAGAACCAATAAAACTTCATAATTTCCGGAAATAAGGATCAAGAGATTTTTATTTGAGAAAACCAACAAATTAATTGGAAATATCAAAATCTTTTAGATATGCAGTATTAAAGGGAAATCTGATGCCTTGCTAAATCGAAAATGAGAAATAGTCGGATGAAAATAAAACTTTGTGGCGAAGTGAATTATTAAAAAACAAAAAAGAAACTAGCGTATGTTGAATGAGACTATCGTCTGTTTCGATGAAAAATAAGGAGCAGATTCCCAATAGGTCCTGAATATCACGGAATTTCATGATAAACCGACTGCGAAATTTGTAAAAATAGATACTAAATATCTGCCAACTTTTAGAAATCAGCCACAAAATGATGGAAATGGGTCTCAAATTTCTGAAAGCTGACCACAAAATGTAGAGACGGACTTCAAACGTCTATAAATTGCGGATACTGTCCACATTTATCCAAATGTTTCAGGACGAGTTCAATAATTCAGAAATTTGAAAATAGATCATAAAATTAGTAGAAGTTGATTCAAAATTTTCAAATTTAAGAAGCCAGCCACATACTTATCGAAAATCCTTCATATTCATTACTTATGGGGACTATTTCTTGGTAAAAATCGAAAATGAATCTTTTTGATCGCTGACTCTATTGTTTGGTGAAGAAAATAAATGAAAACAAATATCCTTTCTATGAGCATCACTTGTTTTAGATTGTTATCTCGGTAGGAGAATTTTCATTAGCACTGAGTTTAAAAGAGACTCGTAATAGCTTATGGTAGACACTATTTACAGCGACCCTAAAGGTAGAAGTTTACTGATTGTAACAATTTATGAGCGTATTATTTTCATAGCTTATTTATCAACTCATTTCACGATAATTCAGTGTTTAGTTGCAAAGTTGTCATCATTCCATTTTAGTGGATCGTGTGATTTTCTCTTGTAGAGTCCAAATATTGCGAAATCTTATCGTTCTCTATCAAAAATCGAGTTTGTTTTGCAAGACTAATCAAAGTGGACCTCAAAAAATGTAGAGGGAAAGATTGAGAAACAGCCTCGCGCGCCTCAACGTCTCGTTGCGTCCGTTGACTTTCTTTTTTTCCTTTCTATTCTCGGTGAGAGCAAATCCGCTTTTTTCCAATTCGGTCAGCTGCAAGTTTGCAGTGAAATAAGCTGAATGGTTATGCGAAGAAGCGGAGAAGACAAAAGAGCCGAGGGGAAAAAACACAAGACCAGGTTGATGGGTTGAAGAAGAGCCAGTTACAGGATTGCGAAATGAGCATCGTTTTCAAAAATAGGAAAGGATATCAATTAGGATGAGTACAGAATTAAAAAAGTAGCCATGCCCAATTTACTATGTAAGCAAGAGCGTTGTAGAATCCTGAAGAGGTGTGCGGAATTTGAAAAATTCAGAATAAGAATAGGAGTCGAAATTACAAATTCCCTTAACCTCTGCCTAAATTCTGAATAGGAATTGGTTTTTTCATTACTTCGAGTCGGATTATAAACTTATTCCCCAAAGCTCGGATTCATATCAAAATTTCGCACGCCAGTGATACAATGGTTCACAGATCTTAATATCCCAAATTTCAAGTGATAATGTTCGTATTAGACCACCTATGATAAAAAAATAAATTACAAATTTGCAAAAATTTTTTATTCCGATTTATATACTTCGTCAAAATCTGAAAGATCTAGTTGTTTATCATTGTTACGAAATTATCGAAGGAACATTGCAAATCATTTTCAAAATAATCTTCTTCGTCGTCAACTTTTCTTTTTATCTTGTAATCCTAATTATTAAAAACCTCGAGAATTAAATATTTTTGTTTCGAATTTTATGTAGTTTGGAAGATTAAATTTAGTAGCAGGTCCATGAAAACTATGCGTTGTTTCTTTGAGTGGCATTGTTCTCAACTGCTAACAGAGTAAGACTGAATTTGCAACGGTAAACAAACACGATTGTTTTTACAAATTGGAGAAAATGCAGTTGCAACTTATTTGGAGCAGTTTGACGGTATTTTTAGGCATTTGACACTTTTGTTCTTATTTAATGCTTCGTGTTGCAGCAGAAATGAATTTTGAGCAGAAATGAAGACGCGAAAAACTTTTTTCCCTCGAAGTATTGTTTTATCAGGAGCACACGCCTGAAGCTATGTCAGTATGAAGAATGGGAAGAAGCCTATGCTAACAGAGCAAAGCAATTGGCAAGTTGTTGGGTTAACGCTGCTTGGCAAAGTGAATGAATGGCAAAATAATCGACAACGATCTTTCAACAAATGTTAAAGAAATAGTCAACGAAAAACCGATTTTGAAGTAGTTGATAGTAAAAAATCGAAGGTTTGTCGAAAACAACGAAAAATCGTGTCGAGTAGGAGTCGTCGGCGAAGAAAAAGCAAATCGAATAAACAGAGCGGAAATGAGAGATTTGGAGATGAGCGATATAAAACATGGACGGTGAAAATCGAAGTCCAAATAAAGAGAGCTCAGACAGTGAGATGATATCAAATTGGGTAAATTTATCGTCTTGGGAGGTTCGTTTCTAAAAAAAATCATGCTTCATTTTGGCTCATTAGCAGATTTCAAATACAAAATCCCCTCAGTAATTTTACTTCCGATTTTAATGACCAGACGTTTTCATTTCATCTTTCATTCCGCCGAGTTTTTCTGATCTTCCGCGTGCCATGTGTTACGTGTCCAGTCACTTGACCAGACCTGCTCTATATCGCCCTCTACCGTCTAGTTCTACTTCTCTCCAGGCGCGCAGCCTAATCCCTCCCCCGCCACTCACTTCTCGATTGGTGATATAACTAGCAGACTGACTGATCAGTGACGCCTCGGGCACGCGACAGGCCAAGCAAACCTCGTCGAGCCTAGAGCTAGAGCCTACAAATGGCACCGGCAAAGGGGGGAGGCAACCGGATTAAGCTCGAAGGAGATGGAAGGTGCGCGAGAGAGAGAGAGAGGGAGATGACAGGTGGTTGATTTCACTTTAGAAACGAAAAAGATCGGCACTCACCTCGATCGCTGTGTGAGTGATGGAGCATTGTCGTTGTGAGTGTGAATTCTTGAACGATCCTTGATAAGTGGGTCAGGAGTCGTTTGAATTGAAACGGAGATGCGAAATGAGCTGGAAGGAAGATGGGAGGAGCAAGAGAAGAAACGGGAGCAGGGGAGGAGGGCGAACGGACACCGCTGTGGCAGGTTGTTAAAGAGAAGACACAAGAACAAGCTGCTCAGAGAGTATGCGAAGCGGGGAGAGTGATAGAGAAGGACAGGGTGTTCGAAGAGGGGCAAAGAGTCAGACAACAGGTCGAGAGAAAGAGGCGGCGCCGATTCGGCTCGCTCCTACGTACCCTTTCAATTCCATAGGGTCGTGGCGGCTCATCGTCCGACTTCATACTCTTTCATCTTTTCGCATTTTTCATAAGATCTGTGCAAATGTATCGCGTTCCTTTGCCCTCTGACCGTTTTTCCCTTTCTCTCGCCGTCATTATCTCTCATTTCTTCTTTCATCGTCTCCGATTCTTTTCTCAGTTTCTCTTGCGCATTAGCATTGCGAATCTCCGAGTTTCGCATTCTCTGTTCCTTGCGCGCGCGCATCCCTTTCCTTATTGTTTGTTTCCGTCCCTTCACTATCTTTTCTTACGGTGCGGTGCGTTGCGTTGCGTTGCGTTGTGCTGCGCGAAGCGGCGTACCGCGTCCGGTCTGTTGGGTGAGCTCCGTCAGCTTGACTACGGACTCTCGATTTCGTCCGCTCTCTCGCTCACCGAGGGAGGGGCGTCCTGTCGATAGCTAAGTCATCACCCGTCTTGCTTCAGGCTTTCTTTCTCTGCGCAATCCACTCGTGTGGTCTTCTCATCTTCCCACGTACCTTCTACTTTCCTCATATCATTAGTTTTATCAGTTGCAGGCCGCTCTCGGTCGTGTCGTCCCCATCTGACTTCATCCACTTTCGCGTCAACCTCAAACTCACTCACTCACTCAACCGCTCTTCTCTTCAAGGAGTGAACCGTAGCATCGACCATGTGTGGCATTTGGGCGATCATAGGAGACAGGCCACAGACGGAGCATGTCGAATGCTTCATGCGAATCGTTGGAAGAGGTCCTGATTTGACCGTCCTCGAAGAATCGCAGCCTGGAGTCCATATAGGGTTCCATCGATTGGCCATCGTCATGGTGAGAATTTTCTACTTTTATAGGGAAAAAAAAACAAAAAAACGCTGCTGTTGTGCATTGTTCTATTTTGAGATCATACAAGAAAATGTCTGATCATTGTTGTGCATCGGTCCTGATCCATTTATCTTGTTCCTGTCTTTTATCTCTCATCCTTTCTATCTTTATCTTTCACCAGCTTATTCGTTTAGTTTACTCCCTCTCTCTCTTATAAGCTTTTCTTTGATGCACAATTAATATCGCTCTCGATTTGACTGGTGGAGAAATGGCGTTACAACTCGGGAAGGGGAGTTGCATCCTGAGAAATGGCGCAATTTGGGGACAAAGACAAAGGGATACGGGGATTTCTGTTGGTGATAAGAGAGGGGAGTGATAAAAGATAAGAGATGAGAGCCACAGGTGCAAAAAGTGCTGAAGCGCTGGAGAATCGCAGCATTCGTACAACTGGAAGTACAATTAGAGGAGAAGAGGAACGGGAAATACGGGAAATTGATCAAATGATAAATAAAAATGTTGCAGCCTGGGGATGTGCCCAGCGAACAGCCGATTGTTGGAAATGGACTGTCGGTCGTGTGCAATGGAGAAATCTACAATCACAAATATCTCAAGGTAACGAACAAAATCGAGATGCATTCATTTTTCATTTCAGGAAGGAGTCACAATACAAATGCGCAACGGAGGCAGTGACTGTGCAGGAATAATCACCTCGTTCGTGAGCAGAGGTTACTTCCTTATCCTACGAATTTTCTATTTCTGACCGCACTTATCCTCTTACCCGCATTTTCAGGTGGCGATCTACGTGAAACGTGCGCTTCGTTGGACGGTGTGTTTGCCTTTGTAATGTGCGATGCGAATTACGTCTACTTGGGGAGGGATCCAATCGGCGTGCGACCGCTCTTCTACGGATTTGCTTCTAATGGTAATCGGCTTCAGTAAATTAGAAGAAGAATAGTCTCTAAATTTGTTTAAATCGATAGATTTTCATGCGCTATCTGTTTCGTTTATTTTTTGGAGAAGCACGCTTCACGCATGAGCTCATTTCCTGTGTTGACAATGACAGCTCGCAGTCAAAATTAGCTGTCTCATGACTGCCGCACGCGGACGCGCGCACTCAAAACTTCCGGAGTGTAAGCGAGCAAGACAGACTAAAATCTATCACACAATTCGAAATTCTCTGAAAACAGGATCTTCAGTGATAATTCAAAATTCATTCATAAGTGATCTTCGTCTCTATCTTCATGATCCTTATTGAATTTTTCCATTTCTTACCCGGAAATCACTTCCTCTCGTCCAATATCGTCTGTCATAAAAGACCTTCCGGAGAGATGAAAAACCGGCGCGCGTCTCTTTGAGAAGAGAAAAACTCAAGAGCATCTTCTTTACGAGGGTCTTCTTATCATAATTATCCGGATCGACTGAAGTCCATTCACACGTTCGAAAATAATGTCCACGAAAAATACGCAGACTCCGAAGACAACAAGTACAAGGAAGCATTATTTCAGGCTCCTTAATAATCGGCTCTGAGGTCAAGTCGATAGAACAACTTTGTGAAAAGATCGACTATTTTCCACCTGGATGCTGTGCGACGATACCGATCGCTGGAGGTCGAAGTGGAAGGTCCGCAAAATAGTCATTTTTGAGGAAAGACTGATTTTTAGATGCATCCCAATTCAACAGTACTACTACATTCCCGCAGTAGCGGATCGTTTCCTGAGTATGGACAACACGAAAGAGCTCGTGCGGGTGACATTGAAGAGTTCGGTCGAGAAAAGGCTGATGGGCAACAGACAGTTCGGTTTCATGCTATCAGGAGGACTTGACTCGTCTCTTATCGCTGCTATTGCTACTAAATATCTTCAACACGTATGATCGTTATTTATTGCGTAACTCATTCGTCATGTTTCAGAAACCAATTGCTTTTTCCGTTGGATTCGAAGATTCACCAGACTTGGACAATGCTCGATTGGTCGCCAAATTCCTCAACATTCCACACGAAGTTTTGATCATCACTCCCCAACAATGTATCGATATTATACCCGGTAAAAGTGAAAATCGAATTATTCTTATTGGATCATTTCAGAAGTTATTCGTGCCCTCGAAACATTTGACCCATTGATCGTTCGGTGCGGAATTGCCCACTATCTGCTATGCAGACACATTGCCGCCACTTCGGATGTCAAAGTGCTTCTGTCAGGTGGGACACTCTTCCACTTGTTAGAGAGGAACATTAGTTGTCCTTCGTCTGCACTATACGTAAGCGTAAGGCCGCTATGCGAGTAAGCGATTTCTCTGTTTGCATTGCCCAGTTCAACTGATAGACTCGCAATCTGCCATAGACAAAGGCAGACAGACTGACGCAGGTCGAGGAATGCAAGAAAGGAATGCGAGATAGAAGTTTGGGGATATCGAATGAGAATGCACGTATCAGAGAGCTGTGCTTTGTATCGGCGGGGATCAGTGAAGTTTTAAATTCCGAAGTGAAATGAAGAAAGCAATATCAAAATTGTCGTAAATCAGTTAAGTGCAGCTTTACAAAAAAAAAGTAATTCTGAATTTTCTTTTTATAAAATCGTTCGCTCATCTATTTAAATGGGAAAAAAATCTTTGATATGTGAAGAATATAATTTGGCAACGCTGCAGAAAGAATTTTACGAGAAAAATTATAATGAAAGTCCTAACGAATTTATAACTTTCCGTTCTGATTTTTCAATCGTCATTTATCCTTTTTTGAAAAACCGTTCTTTGGAATAGATGTTGAACTATCTCTTTTACATGATAAGGAAGAAAATTTTTAAAATATTGTCGTATGTTTGAGAAGATTCCCCAATCCGTGCAAAATGTGCACTGGTGCATTGCACAAATTGCGATATGGTAATTTTTATCACCGGATTTTTGGGTAGGATTATTGGCATGTACATTAGCAACACCGCAATAAAGAAGACTTGAAGGATTTCAATAATGCGCTAAAATTGACGACTAAGTTTCAAGGAAAACGAAGAGCAGTGCGCACTTTGTCGTAGATATGGGATAGCCTTCGAAAATTCGGATTTTTGTTGGCTATTATGACCTCACGATCATAAAGGATTAAAAATGTAATTTTCCTATCGAATTTTGGCTCATAATGTATAGGAATTAAAAACTATCTAACTGCGAAATCTTCTCCTTAACGGGACAATAAATAAACACGTGTTTTAAGGAAATTTAGAAAGACCTAAAGGATATTTTTTGTATGGTTTTACCGGAAATAGGAATATTCTGTTGTCTAACCATAATTATCATATATTTTGCTATTTTGAAGCGTCTAATCATATTGGTGATGCTGATAAAGAGTATCTTCAGGAATTACTGTTGTTGATTACCTTATGACCTCACAACAACCATCGTCGCATATCATAGCAACAAAACCGGAAAAAACTAGTTGTAGACAAATCGAGAGGTACAATGAGTTGAAGGGGAAACAGAAAGAACGTGTATGTCAACTGAAGAGAGCTGCGCAAACAGTACGGAAGAAAATCAACTAATAAAATGAAGAAAGTAGAATAGTGAAGACCCATAAGCGCATAGAAAGTGAGGGTACCTGAAGCTCGCGTACCACCTAGAGTAATGTCACCGAAGAGTTTGTTGTAATTTTAGGTGAAGGAGCTGACGAACTGTTCGGTAGCTATGCCTATATGCAGAGAGCCCCCAATGCGCTGCATCTTCACAAGGAAATCCTCCGTCGTCTCACTCATTTGCACCAATATGATGTCCTCAGATGCGACCGTTCGACCTCTTGTCATGGACTTGAAATTCGAGTTCCATTCTTGGACAAAGCGTAGGGACTGTCTGCAAAGACATTTTTGATTGGTTTATTTCAGATTCATCGACGTTGTTGCTCGACTTCCTCCTACATACAAGCTGATTCCGACAAAGCTTGAAAAACACGTCCTACGAAGTGCTTTTGTTGGCTATTTGCCTGAGGAAGTTCTGTGGAGGAGCAAAGAAGGATTCGCTGAAGCATTGGGTAAGATTTATCTATGGTTGATGTAGCGACCTCAAATGCGATTTTTCAGGCAAAACAGATCTCGGCGATATTCTCGAGAAGTACGCTACAAATATCATAAACGACTGTGAATTCAAACGACGAGCCGAGCGATTCCCGGACAGAACACCGCAGACGCACGAAGAATACTGGTACAGGAAGATATTCGAAGAAACCTACTGTTACGAGAAGATTGCCCATATTGTACATACTAAAGTTTATAGGTATGTAATCTCTTTTTTGATTATTTACAAAAGAAATTATTTCAGAACAGCTTCCTGGCATTTGGTGGAAGAAAAAGAGAACATCAGCAATATCAGCAAGGACACGCTGAATGTGAAGGAAAGCGAGATTATCCGATTTCGACGGCGCTCTACGGGCAGCATGACGCTTTCTGCTGGAGTTGCATGATTCAATTAATTCCTTATCAATTATTTAATTTTCTATGTATTCAAATTACCGTCTTCTTTCAAATTTAGTGATCTGTAAGTCGTTTACACATTTCATTTCGATTCGTTTATATCTGTCCTGATTGACATCATTCCTGTGAATCTTGTGGTGAGAATTCTCCTCAAAAGCTCAAAATTCAACTTTTCGAAAAGTTAAAATGCGAAACATTTCAATTTGAAGAACATAATCATTTACCTGCAAACTTTGAAAAGTAACTTTGCAACTGAAATTGTATCCAGTGAACTTTGCAGGTCAAAACATCATTTTCCTTTACAATCCATGTGTTTATATAAGTTGCATCTATCTCGCCGCCACATTTCTGAATTAGTTGCCGAGTAGCAGAAAATCCGGTGTTCATATTTAGCCCTGTTTAGTCTATCCATTTTGCTTTTTGACAACTCGATAACTTTCACGTTTTATTCGTTCACTTTCGTTAGTATTTTGCAATTTCGCTCTCTTCATCTGTGTGTATATTCGTTGCAGAAATTTCGAATTATCAGTCTTCTATCAATTTTTCTAATTATTTGTAGAGTATCATCATTTTCTGTTTGTGAAATAAACGCGTCTTGAGTCCAAACGTTTCGATGAAAAGTCATCTTTGCAAGATAAATAGAATGAAGTTTTTGTAGGGAGGATTTTTATTGGTTCTGACGTTTTGATCTTAAAATCGAATGGTTGATAATGAAATGAATGATATGTTGACTGATAGTGAGTATGAAGGAGACGAGAGGAGATTTCTAAAAGCGCTAAAGCGCTATTAGATTCTTTGTTTTCGCACTTTTTCACCTCTATCAGTTAGATCGGCTCCTTTATTTGCACTGTATCGAGGCTAATGAATTGTGCGAAATGAATTTGTCATGACGAAATTGATCTCCCCGCTCGTTCGCATCGTCGCACGGTCACCGAGGTCAATCAAGAGCAGCACGATACTCAGGAGCAAAAAGTGAGAAGGATAAATTGAATTGGGATGGAAAGGGAGACAATGAGGAGCCGGAAAGAAGAGTTGATAAGAAAACTTGAATCAAGAAAGGGAGGGTTTATCCTTGAAAGTTATGAGAAGCTAATGTAATTTTTAGTAGGGATTTTTCATGTTATATCTGCAAGAAATTGCATGAATTTTGATATCAACATTAAAATTTCCTAAATTGGAACTCCGACTTGATTTTGATCTGTCGCGTAAATGAAACCTTGACCTTGGCTTCGAAAATATTGACATAAAAATGTCGTGCGTCCTTAGTATGAAGATGAAAAATGGAATTGAATAGAATAAGTTAATTAGGTGTTTATGATATTTTTGTATATCATGTGCGGAATTTTTGGTTGTTTATTGTTTACATACAGGATGGCTATAAATTATGGAAGCATTCTTCCAAACTCGAATTTAAAAAAATCAATGATTCAATGCAATTTCTTTTGCCTGCAAATAACATTTCGGATCACAATCTGATAAAAACGAAGGACAAATCTCATGAAATAGTTGGAATCTGCATTCATTGAAGATTCCAAAAATAAAACTTCCCAGATTTGCATAATGGTACATTTGTCAGGGCTTGTTCGAAAATAGTGTGTTTCCATAACTTGTGACCTCTCTTTATTTCACAATTTGTTTACCTTGATTAGGAAATCGCAATTTAACCATGAATTAATCCACGCAATCTTTCTATTCTTGCATCATTCTTTACCCTCTTCATATAACTTTTATCTGAGCGCCCACAAGTCTATCTTGTCTGTGATTTTTTCGTTTGTTTGTATTGATGAGTCGATGAGAGAGCGGCTCTAACAGGACGCATTTCCTCAGCACTTAGGGACTTTTTCCTGTGGGCATATTTCCGTCCCTTTACCCGATACCTAAGCATCGAGTCAAAAATGCCTGGTCGGTGTAATCAAGCTTATTTGTGTTTGCTGATGTCTAATTGTAAGATCAGCCTCAAGTCACGTCAGCTATGTGTGTGAAGGGCAATCTTTATTCACCCCGAAAATGTTACAATTGTCACGTCGACGTGTTTCAAGTGATTGTTTAGCGTGTAGTTCTTTGTGGCGTTCGTTTTATCACTAATTTTTCTCCCAACTTTGCCATATTTTGTGAAATGAAAACATGCCAATACAGAATCATTAAACTGTCCACTCCTCCATTCTGACGACCAATGCTTGTACTCGATCTGAAAGAAATCGCGATTATTTCCGAAACAACTGAAATGAAATTGAAAATATCCAAATGTTTCCAACATTTGATTTTTGTTTTCTAAATCAAAAATATCTCACAAGTTCATTTATCTTTATACCAACGTGAGTAATTGCAAAATGTCATAAATGATCCTAAAATAATCACAGTAAAAACCGAGTCTATGCACAATGCATTTCCGAGTCATCCATGAAGAGAAAACAACCCGAAAATCGCTTACGAAATACAATATACGGGCACAGCGTAGGTCTACAATATTGCTTACAGGAGGATGAAATTCGATATACAAATATACACCGTATTGTTGAGTCTGATCTGAATCATTTTCGTTTTGTTATCGGGAAGTAAAAGATGTTTCTCGTTTAAAATTGAACATTTCACCGGATAAACAGCTAGAAATACGCAGTCAAATGAGTAATCAAGGCACACTAGAATTTATAGAACTCTAGAAATTTTGAAACCTTGTCCAAATTTCGAAAGTTGATCTATAGAATTGCTTTGAAAGTTTTGAAAATAGGCAAGGTTTCTGAAAAAGAATTAAAATTACAAGAAATCTATAAAAGTAAATAAATTCGATAAATAATCGATAAATCAATAAAATTCAATCAGAAATCACGAAGATCATAGCTTTATATCTCGTATTCGATCGCATTTACAAGTAGGAATATCCCAATGAACTCTTGGTCGTTTTATGGGCCAATAAATAAAATAAGGGAGGGATTATAAATTAATAATTTTCAAAATCCAATCCCGCTATTGAACTTGATATTGCCGATTTGTTGTGATTCGTTGTAGGTCTAACTATCGGACATCAATTGAAAACATTGATAATTTGAATAGTTCGACTAAATTTAAAGTCAGACTTTACAGAGAACCATCGTTAATGCACGTGCTTAGGCTTTGATGGTGGGCCTCATGTAGAGTTCGAGCAGTTTGAGGATCGAGTCGTGCTTCCTTTCTTGTGCCTCGCGCAGCGGAGTTCGGTCGAAATCGTCGATCGCCTCGGGGTCGGCATCGCTTTCCAACAAGAATTCCACGATTTCTAATCGGTTTTGGACGACAGCCTGAAATAAGTAAAGATTCTATTTCAGCAAATTTATGAAAAGGAAAATGATAAAAATGATATTACTGAAAGTTAACACAAACGAGCTAGAATTTTGCATATCACGTTCGCTTTCAATAAGATGTTTTGTAAAGAGTTAGCATACTTTAGAAATATTGAACTCTTTCAACTCACCACATGAAGTGCGGATCGATTGTCGTAGTCGGTTTCTTTCATCGAGCAACCGGCCGCGTGGTAGCACTGAAGAAGGTGGAAATCGCCTTGAGCGGCTGCGAGGCATAGGTCTACGCCTGAAAAACTCAAACTTTCGTTTCTATAATTTCTCAATTTGTTCATTACTTTCATCCATTTTTCATAAACTCATCGAGAAATCTTTGCTATTTGGACTATCACTGGAATCCCCGTCATTTTCTAGTTTATCGTCCATAAACCTTCAATTCTTTACTAGTTTTCGCGGATTAATCAGTTTTTAGTCTCGTCTCTCAGCTATCGTTGAATTGCCTCTGCATTTGTCAAATTCCTCGTTTAACTGCTAATAAACTGTCGAATTGTCTGCTTCCTCACCGATTTTCTTCTCCGACAGATCGACACTGCCACCCGCTCTGCGAATCGCCTCCACGCATTCGATCGACTTCGCCTTCACCGCGCAGAGAATCGCGTTGTAACCGAAAATGTCCCTGCAATCAGCCCATTTAGTCACTTCTTCTCATTTCCTGTCATTTTGCTGTCTGGGAGGACGGAAATGGTTGAACCGAGGAAAACACCATGAAACGAGATAGTATGTCATATCGATAAAGAAAAGTACTTGACTTTCGTCTCTCGATAAAGTATGCTATATCATTTCATGCGGTTCGAAATGCCCCAAGTCCTGTCTGAGTGCACTTTTTACGTTCTACGTTTCATTTTATGACTGCCTAACGATTTCGCTGAATGAAATAAAGAATGTCGGGGTGAAAATGAGCGATCTTCGAGCGAAAAGCTTGATATTCCTACAAAAAATAAAGAAAAGATCAAAAAGATCAAATTTCCGAGGAAAAATGAAAAAAGCCTACTTCATATGCACGCTGGTTCCGATGCTGAGCAGATAAATGACGCTTTCGAGATTTCCATTTGAGGCAGCGACGTGCAGAGCCGTTCGCAGGTTGTAGTCAAGGATCGAGAAATTCACTCCGGCTTCCTGAAATCACAAAATCGCTAAATTCAGTTCAAGTTACGGTTTGGAAACCTCAAAAATAAGGAAATGTAATAGACGCTCTTTCATAGAGAAACAATATAAAAATATCCAATTTAGTAGGACTTCAAGGTTTTCAAATAGGTATTCGAAATTAGAATTAAAAATAGGACAAATACTGACCACCAAATTCTTTAGCAGTTTAGTGTCATTCTGCTTGGCGGCATTGCAGAAGAGTGGAGGCAGAATCGTGTCTCGGAGGAGTTGAACTTCGTGAGCCGAGGAAATTCGCATGCAACGGGCGATGTGGGGGACTAGAAGAAAACGAATATTCATTCAGCATCATCTATCTTTTTTAATTTAAAAAAAAAATTTCGTAAAGAAATCACGAGCAAAACATCAAGGACATTTCACGCTCAGTTAAAAACACAAATTTTCCAGGAAAAGAAATTTCAGCTCACTGATGTCGAGCTCCCGCATCTTCTCGTCGTGCTTTGTCACGGTCATTTCGCCTCGCAGATTCGTTTGGAGCATCTAAAAACTCGCCATTTTCTGATTTTCAGAATAGTTTTACCAATCGCTTGGTGTCATGATCCCACTCGTCCTTGCCGATCACGTAGCAGAGTTTGGCCATCGCGGCTTCGGATGTCATATCTGAGCCGGGAATCACACCGATGTCGTAGAGGATCTGGAAAATAAGAAATTTTATCTCTAATTTCGATAGATACAAATATTTCTCGAATATTGTGTTGTTTTGAATGATGAAGAAATGCCTTTATTTTCAGTTAATATTATTTCGAATTTTTAGAAGAATAAACTCTAACAGACAGTCTAAATGAATGAAGAAATCTCCAAATGTGACTACCTTTCCAGTAACGTAATTGACGTCGACCTGTCCCTTCAAACATTGAGAACAGTTGACGATCAGACAGCCGCGGTCGATGGCTTCCTAAAATTCCATCGTTTTTCTAGGAGAACAAGTTTTATCCTATATTTTTTTTTAAATCTCGCATTAACCTTTCTTCCACTTCACTTTCCCTACGCCTTTTGAGATTATTTTACATTCTTACCTTAAGTGCCTGAATGATATCAGCCCTTTTGGTCGGCATGTTGCCAGCCCCGAACGTCTGCAGAATGACTCCCTTGGTGGGCGGCTGAAGGAAAGCCCGCACCTGCAACAGAAGAGAGCCTTCGTCTGCACATAATATTGAGGGAGATGGGGATTCAAACCAAGCAGCACCCGGCTGAATAACCAATCAACAAACAACACAACGAATATGCAACGTTATTAGTGAAAGAGTGAGAAAAGTTAGTGAAACCTAGAGATTTTTGAAAAGTGCATCAGCGTGGCCAAAAATCTAGTAAAATATGAAAAAATTGAAGACTTAAAAATCGAGCTATAGAAAGGTGGGTCATTCCAAGCTAAACCATTCAAAAATATCGAAACAAAATCATCACAATAGCAGCAAGAAGAAACACATACCGATTCAATGCTCATCGAGGGGAAAATCCTGAGCATTCCGACGTCTCTGCACAGATTGTCATGAACGTAGAACGGAGCGATGCAGTCGCTTCGGAAAATCGAACTGTAGTGCACTGAAAAATGTCAAATTAGGAGAAAACATAAGAATGAACTTTTTGGACGAATCAGAAGATCTTTCTATATGATCAGGTTTAGAAAATGTACATTCATCATTGATACAAACGATCAATATACAAAAAACTTGATAATTTATAAAGAAATCTACCTTTGATATTGATAGCCATTTGAGCGAGGGGCGGCATGTTCGGACTGTCGAAGGCTTCCAACGCAGAATTGTCCAATTTGATGGTTCGATTGCCACGCATCAGCTTGTTGTTGAAATAAACGCACACCTGAAAATAATTTTAAATAGAGAAAATTAGAAAACCAAGCAAATATATTTTTTAACAAAACTTTACTTTTTAAGTTATCACCTCGATAAATAAAAGTTCTTTGATAAAATGCTTACTTCTGGAATATCAAAATTGCCAGCGGTAATGAGAGCTCCAATCAGATTCTCCATTCCATCAGACCGGACCTCAGCGACTGGAATCTGAAGTAGAAAATCTCGGATGTTGCAAACCTGAATAATTTTTCAAAATACCTGACTGCCGGTGATGATGACAGGTTTGCCGAGATTTTCCATCATGAATGAGAGCGCAGAGGCCGTGTAAGCTAGAGTGTCCGTGCCGTGCAGAACCACGAAGCCATCGTAGTTTTGGTAGGCCTGAAAATAAAAAGGATCTTTAACTTTATTGATTATTCTGTCAAATTAAGAACACTCGAAATACTTGTTTGTAGAATTAAAAACTTCTAGAATAAGTAAATGGGTTTGAACCAGGGATACATGAAGCTTTATTTTAAATTAAATGCCTAAGCTCGTGCACTCTTGATTTAAATCAAGTTTCTTTAACTACAGTAATACTTTGAGCTCTATTCTTTATGAATGAGATAACTGAAGTCTACCTTTCTAATGTCACTGGCAATCCGAATCCAGTCGTCGAATGTCATGTCGCATGAGTCCAGCAGGGGGTCGTATTCCACTATCTGCAATGCAAAAACATGAAAAATTGAGCAGTTGTCAGGGATTTTGAAATTTGACCTGGCTTCAAGAATTCAAGATCAGAATACTGTAACAGAAAATACCTATTCTCTAAAAATGATCAAACTTCTAAATGCCAAGGGTAAAAGACCAGTTTCAAGAGAACGAGAATAAAAATGCGAGTAAACTAGAATTTCAAAGGTAATAAAAAGTAAAATTTTTGCCATACTGTAATAAAAGCCCTTTTGAATCGTTCAAACAATTTTCTGCTCTATCAACACTATTTCGCCCTCAACTTTAGGAACCTTATAAGGTAAAAGATTACATTTTTTTTTAAATGTAGAAGAATGACTCACCCAGTAAACGACCCGTTTTTGCATGTGCCTGACGGGAGGAAGAGCGTATGGTCGAACAGACAGAGCCGGGTACATTTTCTCGATGTAGGCCTTGTCATTGAGTGGAGGAATGTCACAAAGAACCTCGGGTAGGTAACCAGCGACTGGGGAATACACTGTAAATGTAAAATGTTTAATGATGTCAATTTTGGCGTTTTGAAAATTTCGCTACGTCGCACTGATGCAATATCGCGAAAAGAATGTAAGACTAAAAGCAGGTGAACGCCTTGCATCTAATAAGCTATTATTCATGTTGCATTGCGCGACGTTGTGACATTTCCAAATTGTCTAAAATTTCAATTATCTTTCTAGTTCTATCTAAAGCATATAAACTATTTTCTCTGAAAAAAACCATTGTTCGTTGGTAAAACTTCTTTCGCTTGAACTTTCAACTTTTCAAAGATAAAATGTGTAGTTTGATTTGATAAACTTTACTCATTTTTTGACAAAATTTCCACTAAAATTGGCTGAATGTCTATGCATGAAAATTTAAATGAACTGAATCATTTTCTTATTGATCAGCATCAACGCCTATCTTGTCAAAGAAATAATACTAATAATGCAATCAAAACAAATGACTAAAAAACTCCAATTGGTTATGGCCAATCATAAAGTTTCATATTCTGCCTTTCAAATCAGCAATTTTGTTTCTGGTCTCTCAAAAATTATGACCTTTCATTTATGGGCATTATAAACATCCAAATGATAGTTTTCGCGCTTCAAACTCCTGACACAGGGAAGCTATTATGCTTATTGAATGTCGTAGCGATAGCGATGCAATCAGGCACAAAACGTGTCACATGTGCTCTCACATTTTTGATTATGTTTTTAATCAAATTTAATGCCAAAAACATCCGTCACGTTTTAGCGTTACGATTTGAAAATTTTACATTACAGTATACTGAAGACCGGAAAGAAAATGAAAATCAGTTTCCGTCATTTTTTCTAGACAATTTATAGCCTAAAGAGAAAGTTAGTTCGCTCATTTTTTCAGAGGTCTAGGTCTATTATCTTCCCGAATGTCAATAAATTTCATTGATGAGAGCTGCAAAAAAATGCTCGCTTTGCATCTCACAAATTTGTTGAAACCGAAAAAAATAATTGTATTAAACACATTTTTCGGTTTCTCAGCTACCTCCGCCCTCCTGGGTTTTCATGCCGATTGTTCCCCCAGTGTAGAGTACGAGCACCCTGGCCTCGGGCAGGGAGGCTGCTTGCTCGACGACATGTGGCAGCGTGTCTCGAGACTCTGTCAGCTCGTGGATTAAATCCTGCAACAAAACGCATAGATAAACTATATATCAATCACTAAATTTATCCCAGACTCAGAAAAATCGCCCACGCATATGAATAAAAACATGACTTATCGTCCATTAAACGTATTATTTGACCCCAAAGCCATCCACTAATCTCAGTTTCATATCGTTCGAGGAAAAGTTAGAATTTTCCCTTCATAAAAATGTTAGCTTTTCAAGGATCTCATTTTTAGACATTTGTACTTTTATCGAACTCATGACCAAGGCAAGTTAATAAAAGTGTTCTTTCATTTCTTTGCTACCTGCAAAGTGCAAGAAATTTGACGAAATTTTATACAACACATTTGTCAAAACCCCTCTTTAATTTCATTGAGTTTCCCCCCAAAAATTCACCTCGATTTTGCTCTTTTTGATGATCAGATGATGATCATTTTGCTCGTCCGTAATT
The DNA here is from genome assembly GCA_964036155.1 of Diploscapter coronatus. Lineage (NCBI taxonomy): Eukaryota > Metazoa > Nematoda > Chromadorea > Rhabditida > Rhabditidae > Diploscapter > Diploscapter coronatus. Next base: position 49,526,062 of record OZ038423.1, on the reverse strand, counting down.
GGATACAGTACATTGGGAGAGGGTCTTTTTAGTTCAATGGATTTAGCATCATCTTCGATTTCTTCTGCGATGCTGATGGTTAGAGAATCGATAGGGGGCATGATATGAATTATTTCGAATTGAAATAGGCTGGATTTAGCTTGAGCAAATATGAAACTGAGGGAAAGTTTAAAGGAATTTTGAGGACAGACGACCGCGTGGTTCGGGCTGCCTTTGCACTCAGGCCACTCGCGGGGTGCAACTCGAACCCATTTTATACGCGGCGTCCGTTTTCTTCTTTTCCCTTCTCCTTCTCCTTCTCCTTTCTTTTTCTTTTTCCTTCCCCCTCTTTTTCAGCGCGTTTCACTTTAGCCTTCCCCTCTCTAAACGCGCGCATCGTTGTACCTCAAACTTTGTTGTTTTATGCTGGTATTTTATCTATCCATTTCTCCTCTTCAGCCGTTCAATTTTACGATACTTCTTCGCTGTGTGCGTAAGAGAGGGCGAAAACCAGCCTCGTGGTCTAGAATAATTCGCGAAATGCGAAGAAAATATATCAGGAAAGATGGGTACATCTACAGTAGATTGTTAGGCCATTTCGAAGAATGAAATAAATCTAAAATTAGTCAGAAGACCCGTAACAAACTGCCTCCATTTTCATCTTAATTGAATTTGACAAAAGTATAAATCTTGAGCACATGACCTCTGAACGCAACATCAAAATACATTTTCGAGGTTTCCGTTCAAAAAATCATCCGAAAGAATGAATTCTGGTCATAAACCAGGAGCATTCATTTCACGGTCAAACCAAAATACGATTTTATACATTCTTAAGGATGTAGCCTTGGAAAAAAACAACCAATCATAAAAGAGACAAAAATTTGGATCATTTGATCACTTTCTAATGTGCAACTTTCAAGTTTTTCAATGATTCGTTTTCTTTCAGTTTGATTAAGTTTGGCGATTTTCGAGTTTTCAAAATGATGTAAAAATTAATTTAAAACGTCCTGGCAAACCCTATCCTTAGAAAGCATCAAGCTTTTATCTTTAACTGTACGAAAAGAAAAAATAGGGATTTTCCTCGCTATTTTCACTTCACTTACATTCTCAAAGGATAAGTCTTGTAAAGCCGTGATTTTAAAACTTGGTGAAAAATACTCACACTAGCAGAAATGTTGCGCATCACATCGTTGTGGAGCACTTTGAGCTGCTTGGGCGTGTGCGACTCATCCAGAAACGAGCTCCTCCGCGAACGCGGCTGCGGACTTTCTGAAAAGTTTTTTTAGCAAAATTGATTTTATTACTAATTTTCGACCAAACTCATGCTATTTTAAGAGAAAATAGGAAGATTTGCAATTCTTACTGAAAAATTCGACATTTCTAACGGGTTGGAGGTGGTTTGTATCAAGATAAATGGGAGTCATCGAATTTTGGTATAAATTTCCCCATCTGTGATAAAAATCACTACAAAATCATTTCTGATCCCCATACCTCGATTTTTCTGATCAATAGTCGGAAAAGTAGTCAACATTTCGTTGGAACTATTTCTCACCATTAAAATCAACCCGAAAATCTCATAGAGGCAAAATTGAATGATTCTCCTTATGGTTGATCGATAAGAGGACTGTCGAAGTGCTTACCGAGCGACTCGATGGGCATTGAATCGGTCCTTTCTGGAGGCGATGTGCAAATGATGGGAATGGCCGGAGTGACTGCAGTCGAGGACATCTTGGCCCGTCCTGTAAAATTACAACACTTGTAAATAAAAGGGCAAGGGCAAAGAGTGGAAAATTACGGACAAAATCACTAGAATAGAACGAAAAGGAGGCTTTTAAAGACGGCATAAAGATATTTTTGCGAAATTAATAGTGATGTAGTTTATTTTTGGAAGAACTGTTGCTGATTTGGGAAAACTTTTAGATAAACAGGGGGTTTTGCAGGAAAACAACTCGAGGAAAACTGACGAGCATAAAAATGATTATTATGACTTGATCTTTGACAGAAATCGCCCGATTTTTTTATACCTGTCAATTTCGCCGACACAAGTGGGGGAATCCCCGTAAGGAAAATGGAGGAAAGCGAAAAGGCAAGAGAAAAAGGTCGTAACCGGGACATTTAGCGCTCCCTTGAAATTCCCCTGACTATTGACCGGTTCTCCGGCCCTTTTCTGCATCGAAAGCGAGAAAAACCTCGTGGAAATCAACTAGCAGACAAGGTTATCAATTTTTAAAGAAAAACGTCGAGATTCAAAGCCAATTTTGAAAACAAAGACCGCGACATTTCGATGAAAAGCGTGTGATTTTTAGATCATTTGACCTGAATAACTGGTGTTGCGTCAGATTCCATTGAACAATGGGAAAACGAGGAAAAAAGAATTGCAAAAGATGATGTAAGCAGACATTTTCTGGGTGCAACGAAAGCACAAAACGGGCGGGTGAAGGCTCGACGAAAAATCGATGTGAATGTGTAGAAAATAGGGACTTGGATGGGAAAAGGGGATGAAAGTCTGGGGTAATTTGAGAGGGAAGGGAACAGCATAAAAGCAGACAAACAGGGAGATTACTCGAGGAGGTTGAGTCGATTTGATAATTCGAAATTTAAAAGTCAAGGATTGATAAGAAAAATGTGCGAAATGGCATTTCGAAAAAGATAATTGCCAGCAATTAGGTGCAAATGGAAAATGTTTGCTTCATAAGCCGACCTCTCAAGCCTTGAATTTATAGGGTCTTGTTTTTACAGGAAAACAAAGAACTATTCTCGCCGAGAGAAAATGTTTTGACACAATTTTCAGCCTTTTCAAAGGATTAAGCCTGAAAGAAGGTGCATATAAGGGAAATACTCCGTCAAAAACGACAGGATAATCCAGGAAAAAACGAACAAATAGGAAAGAATTAGTGGAAGAGGAGTAAAGTGAGAAGAGATGACGAAAATCGCTGGGAAAAAGGGAATTCGAGCCGGGAAAATCAATGAAATCGCTGCAAATTGCGAGTTGCGAAAACAACGACGAGGACGAGTAGCGATTCGACTGGAATGAGAGCAGAGTGAAGAGGGGAAACAAAGGGTCTTTTGATCTCTGGATCTATCACTTTTGATCAGGACAGGAGTTTAGAGGAGTCAGAGCAAAAGTTTTGAAAAGAGTAGCGATTTTTGTTTTAGAAAAAGACGGAATGCAGATGATATTGACCAGGAAGTTATTCTTTTTTGGTTGGAAAAGTCACCAAATCAGCGCTTTCCACCGAATTTTTCAAAAAGTAAGCAATTTCTCAAGGAGAAACCAAGAAATTTCGAAAGCAGCACTGCGACCTGCCCATAATCGAAACGCAGCGTTGCATGTGAGTAGAGGAGCGAGTCACGGCAACAGGATCGCCCTCATCCGGAAAGGCTAGTTTGCGAAATACGGGAGCATAACTATTTGAAAAACATCGAACAAAAAATCTACGAAAATTCAAATTTCGGCGAAAAAATGCACGCTTTCTTTTTCGAGTCTCTCCATTTCTCCTTCTGTTCTCTCGCCGTTTTTGATTCTGCAAAATTCATTTCTTCGTTTTGAATGTGAATTTTTATCGAAATTTTCGATTTTCTGCCGTAATTTCCCGACTCATTTACTGGGATAGTACGTCCCGGTGTCAGCAAATTCCTTGAAACCTTTGAAATTACCCTAATTCAATTCCGAAGCGAGAATTTCTTGCAAAGCATAACTTGATCTAAATTTTTGGAATTTCACACCGTTTTTTCGAAAATCATCTTTTGGAGTTTCTGAATTCCTCATAGTAGTTCGCTGAAAATTCCGTTTTTCCCCCGAAAATTTGCTGAAATTTTGACGATTTCGGGTTATGAACAAGCTGCGCCAGAGTCTGGAATCGATGTCAATGACAGAATCGAACGAGGCGAACAGAGAGTCCATCCAGAAGGGCATCGCCGACTACAAGAAACTCGAAATCTGTAGGGATTCGAATTTTTGAAAAAAAAAATTAGAAAATATCATTTCCAGGCGACCTGCCAGACCTGAGCGATCCCGACCCCGACAACATCGTCCTCGTCGAGTTGGCAACCATCAACCAGAGTAAGTGAAAATGATCAGAGTCACGAAGAGATGATCAGTAGCGGGAATACCAGGTAAAACGGAGGGCAAATGGGAGTAACTAGGCGGACGAGACTTTCCAACCAATTTATTATCTCAGACTTGGATAATTAAACCTTTTATTCAACAATAGAAAATCAAAATAAAAAGGCAAATTCGATTAAATGTGTTGAGCAGCAAAGAATGCTGCTTTTATCGAGACAGAAAGGTGCGAGGAAAGAGGAAAAGAAAATATTTTCTTGCATCGGGGATAGATTCAATCTGATAACAAAAAATTGTAACTTTTCTACGAAATGAAAAAGCGAAGGTCGCAGTTCGCGACAGTAAGTTTCGGATTCTAAATCGTGATCACACTTGAGATTTTCCTAAATTTTGATGAAAAAACATTTTCAATGGTAGTTTTCAAGTGCGTTTGTATGTCAAATCCTGAAATTCGAAGGGAAGTATCGATGTTTTTCAGCGAGGCCGCCCATCCCCAAGAAAGGAGTCACGATCAATTGGAACTCCAGCATCGAGTGGCTCAGAATCTACCCGGCTAGTTTCGAAATTTGAAGATTTTTAAAAGAATCAAACTGCCAAAAGTATCTTTCCTGGAAACATCGTTCATTTTTTAAAATTCAATCTGATAATTTTCCAGGAATTGCCGTGGGGAAAACCGATTCTGTCGGGCAAATTGGACGGGGAGACGAATCGTCACTGGATCGAAGTGAAGAAGAAACTCAGCGATTTTGCAGGAAAACCCGATTGGGATGCGGATATTGACGCCATTGAGGTTGGATTTTTGAATAATAAGAGCCAAAATTTATTCACTTTTCCATGATTTTTCGGAACGTAAGGGATAGAAAGGCCGGGTGTCCAATGCTCAAAAACCTCTCGAAATCAGGATTTTCGAAACTCCACTAATTTATATTTTCAGGCCCTGATTAAGGACGTGGCTTCGGAAAACTACGCATTCAGTTCTTTTGATAAGACGAGTCTGAGGGACTACATGGAGCACTACAACAAGGACAACGATCAAAAGACCATCGAATTCTACAAACTCGTCAGGAAGATCGCTCACTTGGCTACGAGGGCTGATGCACTCTTTCCCGAAGTGAGACAAACATCGAAATAAATAAAAGAAAATTGAAAATTAGAATCATAAAGGTCGGCTTATGAATTTTCGGTGAATAATTCTGCATAACACTGCTTCTTCCCATTCTCGAAAAAGTCTTGTTCTTGTTTTCTGGAAACATTTTGAAGAAGATTGCATTTTTTGCAAATTGAATCAATCTTTTTTCTAAAATGGAAAATAATATTTCAGGGAATTCCAGTGTTGCGTTCGTGCTCCGAGTCTGTGGTGGATGATCTACGCCCTCCCTTCACTAATGAAGCCCAAGTGCTGGACGTTTCGGTCACTCTCAGCCAAGAGCAGTGCGCCTCTCTCCTCGCCTGCGCATTCTTCAATCTATTCGGCCCTCTGCGTGGAAAGTTCCCTAAATTCGCTTTCAAAGAGTTAGTCAGATTTTCAATTCCAAGCATTTTTGTTTACTTCTGAAGGGTACAAATTATGAAGAAAGCTAACGAGTGAGGTGAATCTTTTGAAAAAAAAAACAAATGTTTGTGTAAGGATATTATAGGATGGCTAATAATGCTCATTCAAAAATGAGTAAATTATGATTTTCAAGACCAAAAGAAGATTGTTTAGCCTGCTGGAAACGACTTATGATGACGAACTGCAAACCCTTGTGCTTCAAAAGCTGCGTTTCGTGTTCGCGTACTTCTCCTCGGTGACCAGCCATATGCCCACGGGCATCGTCTCCTTCAGGCGTATCTCTCTCGGCACTTTTCTCGACAAGGACATGTGGGAGAAGCTCACCAAGGATGCTAAGGTATTTATTTTATCATTGAAAAGTTGAATTTTAACAGTAACGAATGAAAGATTTATGGAACTCCTAGAAAAAAATAATATTTGACACTAAAATTGGAACATTTTCGACTTTTTGAATCTATCACCTGCTTTTCTATACTTTCTATGCCCCAAATTCGGTGTTAGATACTACAACAAGCTTATTTTTCGATTGTCTTCCAAGATTTTTTTTTTTCAGATTTCCGAATGCCGCCTGCACGTGGCGATCGGTCAAAAGATCGAGGACCAGACGAACCACATTCAGATGGACTTCGCTAACAAAATGATCGGAGGCGGCACGCTCACCAAGAAGGGATCCGCACAAGTAAGAATGCTGAAAAATCATCTATTTTTTCTCTAAAATCTTATTTTAAAAAATACGGAAATAAAAACTCCTTATTTTCGGGTTGTTTAATCTTATTTTCAAGGAAGAAATCCGCTTCCTGACGTGCCCGGAGATGATCGTCTCGTGTCTGCTCTGCGAGGAGATGGACGTCTACGAGGCCATTCACATCGTCGGTGCACAGACCTATAGCAACTATTCGGGATACGGTATTTGTCGGATTTTAGATTTCTCTCTCGAGTTTTTCTTTGAAAAAATCAAAGTAGCTAATGTCTTTGAATTGCACATTCTTCATTCAAATGAACGAAACAAGATTCGAATCAATTTTTGTATTGCTCAAAAAGTACTCGATCAATTTTTGAAGAGCTACTGATTTTCACCTGAAAAGATTCCAATCAGCATCTTCTGTAGATTTTTGATGAAAATATAATTTCAATTTTGGGCAAGGATACGAAATGCGGCATGATGAAGAGGACGCGAAAAGGCCTGGGATCGGACGAAAATGGCCGACTCAACTCGTTCGTGCTGGCCATCAATGCGCAACGATACTACGACACAAACAAGTACAAGCAATACGGCCAGGAGGAATTCGGCATGGAGATCAGGAAGGTCGGCATCTTGTTCATTAAAATCGGACAATTAGACAGATGGCTTTTCTTCTAAGCTATGTTATTTGAAGAAGAACTACTCGAAAAGTTGGGTCTACATCAATAGTCACCGATTCTTTTTTTCTAACTTCTCTCCTTTATCTATACTATCTCATCCTAAAACCCGATGATTAGTTAGAAAGCCGGAAAGTTGATTTCTGAAAAATAATCTTTTTCAGTGCATCGCGGGTTTCTCGAATGGCAAAGTGGACTATTTCCCTGTGCGCCGCCCGATCGCCACTGGCAACTGGGGATGCGGCATTTTCAATGGGGATCCGCAATTCAAAGGTAGGGGATTTTTAGTCTGAATTATAAACATTTTAGAAAATTCTTTTTGATTGTTGTGTTTCACTACCATTATCTGAAAATAGCATGAAAGTGCAAAATTAAAACTGTATAAATGATAACTAAAATGCGCAAACATTCTTATGAGAATTGAAAAATTCAAAGGAGATAATTTTCTGTAATTCATGAATTTCGAATTGAGCTTTGATCCAATTGTTGGTGGCCTCGATTCTGAACATCAACCTGACATTCACTGCAGACGCGCAGTTCGGCAACAAACTCCAGGAGATCTACAAAGCCATGTGCGTCAACAACATGAAAGCTGGTTAGCTTTGAATATTTCCTTATCTTTGAAATGAATGTCCCCATTCTTTTGTAAATCAATTCTTGACTGATTTTTTACCACTGTCAAGCCCATTTCATCTCAAAACTGCTCTTCAATAGATTGATATTTTATGAATAATAAAACGTTCAAATATCACTTATGATGTTTACTTATTGATTTTTGCAGCCGATCTCTACGCTGCCCTGCTCCACTATGACAGTGTGAAGGACGGAGTGACTGTGTTCGAATTCGTAAAAGTGTGGGCTGAGGAATTGGCTAGTGTGAGCAGGGAACGTGCAAGGCGTCAATATGAATGACGTCTTCGATGGTTTTGTTGCTTTCAATGTCTGATCTACAGAAATTGACTAGAGAATAGAAACACAGACAGGTATAAGTCATTTTGATTGAGAAAAATTCGTGATTTGAAGAAAATAATTGCAAAGAACGCAAATTTCGTCTTTAAATTACGAATTTTCGAATCTTTTCATTTTTTATTTCAAAAGATACTCAAATTGTGAAAGGAAAATGGTTTTTATGATTTGGCAAATTTTTGAGGTCATATTTCCCATTCATGTTGATTATACGGATACCTCTTGGCTTTCAAATTCGAATAATTCTGATGATTTCGTCTGGCACATGTCAAAACTTTTCTATGCAAAATCAATCTTTTTGCTTGTTGAGAGTATCATAGGTTTCATTCTTTCGACAAATCCAAATCTTCCTCCTTTTTTCTATGCAAACTCTTGGTCATACTCGGTTTTTTATTTCATTTTTTGAAGTGATTTTTCCTGGAATTTAGAATTGCGGAATCGGTTGTAGTTCTCCCGAAGTTCCGAATATTACTTGAAAATGAATTTTTTTTGTTTTAGTTTCAGAATAAATTTATTTTGTTTATGATATCATCTGATAAAATACGATGATGTTGAGATCATTGACATATCTGAGAAAATGACTCCATTATTTGCAATTTGGATAATTTTCACTCTTCATATTGCCAAGACAACAAGTAACAGGAAGCAGACTCGAAGCAAAGATGCGGGACAAAATAGAAAGATGGTGCAGGTGTGCAAATCATGCAGATGCAAGGTGATTTTCAAACTCATTAATGAAATTATCATGATTCCCAAGTAAATCGAACTTTCGATAGTAAATATCAACAATTTTCAGGCGTATAATTGTGATAACCTTTCGACTATTTAGAAATTATGTCATTTGTAATTTGAAAATATTCAAAACCTTCCTTGCAAAGGTATAAAGACGACATAGGTTATTCTCTTTGAGAATAATGCTCATTCAAAATGCATTTTTGTGATAAAAATATTGACTAGGCTGTTTTTACTGTTTTAAGAATTTTAAACTTACTGTATCTTCAGCTAAACCAAAAAGTGAGAACTCGAGATGGAGTTTTTTCATCATATTTATTGAGCGAATTTGAGTTTTTCTCCGTTTTATTCTTTTTTTTATTAAATTTTTGAATTATTTGAACATATTGGACTTTAATAGACTGATATTTACTGTTCTTTATTTGCTATCACAAAGCACAAACTCGTGTTTTTGTTGAAAACCCGAAGGATCATACCGCTTCAATGCAAAATAAGCAACAATCAGCCTGGTTTGTTTGCTTACTTTACCATATCACACTCAAAAAATCATGAGATCTCGATCTTCGATTTCAATTTTCGAAAACAATAATTTAATTAAGCAGCAATATTCTATAATCACGTAAAATTTCAAATCTCATGCAGTTTTATTGCTTTTTCTTCTGCTAAAACGATTATTTTTAGCTTTACTATGTCCTACTATACCGCTGCATTAAAAATTCCATTTTGTTGTTGCGGTTTCAGCCCGAATTTAACATTTTCAAAGCATCAAAATTGGGTGCCAAACGCAAAATGTCAAGAAACGGAAGCAGAATTTGAGAATTTGGAATAGTGCTTGGGATGCATTTTGGCACTTTGGAATTGCGGAATAGGGTCTTGGTATATGTATAGGATGCACGAGTATTTAGCGTTCCTCTTCTGCTCTGTCTTCCAAATGCCCTCGCGTGTTTATTTACATCTGCTCAATTTCGAATCCATATTTTGTCTTCCCAATTCGTTCATACACACTTAGACAACAAATGCAATTGTTCAGTTCAAACCTAGTCAGAATTTTGGATCTAGAAAATCTTGAAGTTTTTTAGTTCTATTGGAAGCTTATCTTTTTAATTTAGCCACGCTTCCATTTCCAAACTGTATTAACTTTCATTTTGGTAGAGAGTAAACTGAATAAGCCTTCCAGAAGATCCAATTTCTTGAGATTCAGTTTCGGCTAGTTTATGCTCATTTTTGCATTCATAAACCTACCCACTATAATTTTAGTCCAGTTTAGTTTTTTCTATCTATTATCCGTTCGACATCAAATTGCTCGCTAGTTTTTCATTACTGTGATCTTCGACTTGAAGCAATTTACCACAATTTCTAACATAATTTCTACTCACATTCTGCTCATATTATGCGAGACTTTCTATCTTTATGCTTTGAATTCTGCAATTACAATGATTCCACTATTGTTTATTTAGTGGAACCACTCCAACTCTTTAATGAATTCCTCTAGAGCGAGCTAGAAGTTCTATGTTGGTGGTAGTGGATCAAAATATGACATTTACTAAATTTTGTTTTGAATATTCTTGATATAAGAAAAAGCTAATATAGTACGAAAAAGGATATTTTTATTCCGAGTAAGCACTAAATAAAGAAACTGAAATTGTATAGCTTGCTTCGGCATTCGTGAATTTTGAGCTATAATATCCATGAAATGTCATTTTTGGTGTTGTTGTCATTTTGCACGCCTTCAAAATGCATTATTCATCCCACCAGGGTATAATTGTAATCACATGCTTTATGTCCCATCTTCCTACGTAGTTGATTCAATTATTTCTTTACTTTTTCTCGTATTTTGAATATTCACTTTACCTTCCAATTCATTAATTTCGATTTGCATTTGTGCATTTGCATATGATTTGGATGTGTAGATTATAGATGCAAATTACTCCATGTGAAATTCAGACTTTACGCAATTTTAACAGCACACTATTATTAGCTAATTAACGTACAGATATTTCAGAAAGATAGCCTACATCATCATTGAGCATTGCTCTATGATAATTTTAGTTGATCAACTAATAAGAGCTCGCAATCATTCTAAAATCAGCACTTTCTAATTTCTGCGTTATTTTTACTATTTTGGTTGAATGAATGCAACTTACTCGTTATTTTATTTCGAAAACTTAATATTTAGTTTCAGATATTTTTCTACATTATCATGCTGCATATCCGACTGTGCCCTATTTTATTGCTCGTATTTCTATTTACTGTAGTTAGCTCATTGAATTTGAAGCGATTTTGTGGTATTCGATTACTAGAAGCCCTATCGATGCAATGCCGGTGAGTCCATACTCGTATAAGTTCATTTCTTCAAAAATCATCATTTCTTCAGAAGAATCGATTGTCCCGATGATAAACGAATGTTGGCTATACAGCAGTACGAAGAATCAGGTATGTATTCTTTATTAGAAAAGAGAATTATTCTGCTTCGGGGATTACTCTTCATCTTCTCCAAGTGTATTGAGTGAGGGTAGGCATGAATTGCGATTTAGAAGTATTTGAAATCAGAATTCGAATTTTCACTGCATAGAATCAAAACTCCAGTTAGGCTTATTAAATCTTGCCCAAAAATGAACTAATAGCAAACCTGATTGAAGCCAAAGGGTCTTTCCAAAGCAACCCCTTGTCACTCAAAAATAGACTTACTTCATTTCCGGCTAAAATCACTCATTATCATCAATATTTACATGCAATTTCACGATACATTTTTTCGACGAAATTGAAAACATGTGAGGAAGAAAAGTGGTTTCCAAAAATAGCTCTCGCTTAATGAATGACGAATATGGTTGTCAGTCTTGATTACTAATCAACACACAGCATCAAACAAGAACAAGCTTGTTTCATATTTTCTTTTCTACTCGTCTCGACAATGGACTTAACTTGACGCCTACACGGCCAAGTCAAATCAAGTCATTCATTCATAGATATTGTTATATTAGCGAAAATAATCATTAACATCATGCAACACTGAAAGATCAATGTATCAAGCATTTTCATGCTAGGAGCTCATTTTTTGCGTTATTTGAAAAAAAAAACCTAATGGAAAGGCTAATGGAGATTCATTATGATGACCTTTATCTAGGCAGATATCAAATTGCTGTTTGCTTATTCTTTGGTCTGTCCAAACATAATGGGTAGAAATTCATGCTTTTTGGCTGAAGAATGTCCGAAAGATCACAAGATAGTCCATTTTAGGAACGAATGCATTAACTTCGAAGTGTTGCGTTGAAAAATGCTCACTGGAATTTATGTGCTGTCTAATACAAATTGCTGCAGGGTAAGTTATTTGACTACAAAACTTGTATTTCGTGAAAAGTTGGTCTTCTCCAGAAGTAAATTGATTATTTTCGGACATTAACAGTAATAAGTCTAGATCAGTGAAGCTCGAATGAAAAATAATCGACCTTTCGAGTATTTAGTTGATTCTCGATCAGAGATGAGACGATTTTGAAATTAATCAAAAATCTGAACTCATTCATCACTATCTAAGATAATTTGAGAGCTAAACAATCGATAAGATAAGATAATAAATTTACGTCATCAAACATTTTTATTCAGAAGCGACTAATGAAATGCAGAAATCAGTCAGTCGTTTGATGTTGAACTGTAGTAACTGTGACCGCATCGCTTCTTTCAATCCCCAATCCCCTCAACTCCTTTCCTCTTTCAGCCCTCCAAAACATTCCGTTGGTCTTTGATTAATTTCCGGCCAACCAAATAAGTGCACGATTAGTAAGAATGATTCGTGACTTTCGATCTCTTATCATCATTTCGCTTAGTTTGTCCCTTATTTTGCTTGCCCCTCGGCCGTTCGTCAAATGTTCAGCATCCCTAGCTTCATTCTGCATACTAATTCTTACAAATCGATGATCCGTTCAGTAGATTACCCATCCTTTTCTAATAATCACTTCGAATGTACAAATATAGTGATTTTGATGGGCTTTTTGGAAAGTTCACTCAAATAATTATTGACAAAGCTAGAAAATATGGATGAAATTTCCAAGAATCTTTTCAGATATGATATGAAATGATGCTGATGATATTCGGTTTCTGTAAAATATTTGCAATTGTAATTTATGGTAAATAATTTATTCTAATCTATTTTGGTGATAAATTGGTAATACAAGAAATGGTTTGTTTGCAAAGGAAGAAATGATATTCTTTGATGATGAATTCGCCAATTTGCATAGACTTCTAGTCTATTTTTGTCTGTATGAATTACACAATTATAGTCAATCGTTGTAATTGATAAGTGATAAATGGTGGTGGTTTGATCGTTGATCGCGAGATCGATTGCTAATGCCTGGAGATGTTATTTTGGCGAAGACAATATCGGGTGATCCTCGTTCTCTTTCTCCGCAAATTTCTTCCATTTTTCTCCATCTTCTCCCAATTTTTCCCTATTTTTATTCTCATTTTTGCATTTCGCGAATTCACACGGATGATGTCATACATTGGAGATAGATAAGTGTGATAGGACGATGGAGAAGGGAAAAGAATTGAGAGACAGTACGGGGGAATGGTCGAAGTGGGGAGGGGAAAGCAGTACGGGAGGAAGGTCGGAGCGGTGTCGAGAAAGAGAAGAGAGAAGCCATAGCCGAAGACGGTCAGGTACTCGGTCGTTAGATTAGAGAGAAGGGAAGAAAGACACGGTAAAACGGGTTTACCCCTTTCCGATCACTCATTGTCTATAAAAGACACACGCAACGCGCATTGCATTCGGCCCTCTGACACTCTGACTTTAACTTTGACACCCACACACAGTCATACACGTTACACGTATTCTTCTGTAATTTGTAATTCCTCATTTCTCTCATCTCTGTCTTTTCAGTTATTGTTTTGCAGTATTCTCATCGATGAAATTTGTAATAAATTGTCCCGATGAAATAAAGTTTTGACAGTGATCAAAGTAGGCAAATTACGATTTCGAGAATTTCAGTTTGCAATTCAAAATGTCCCAAACGGTTTCCGATATCGAAAAGAGACGCGAAAAGAACAGGGACGCTACAAGACGGTAAGTCAGAAATATATCGTAGTTTTTATTGAATCGGTTTTTGATCTATCATATTTCAGTCATCGTATGAAGCAGTTAAAGGAAAAGGAACACTTTAAAGAGGTAAAAGTTTTAAAAATCTTTTATCTTAGTTTTACTTTTGTCTTATTTTTGTGATATTGGGTTGAGGAAATTTTTTACATACTGTACCTGCAAGTAGGAAAATATCACCACATGATTTCACTGATGCAATTTATATCAACAAATAATCATTTTTACAATTAAAATTGTCAATAGTTTTCATGTTGGACTAAGAAATGATTTTCAAAAGTTCATATTTACAACAAGATACAAGACTCGTTCCTCGATTCAATATTATTTCCCAATTGATTATTTCTTATTTATTGTTTGTCTAAATTGTCTAAAAGTCAATTAGACGACATGAATTGGTGATTTCTCTAGATAGTCGTCTCCTTCTTTCCTCCATATTCTATCCACTTCTTCGAATGATGAGATAGGAAAATTCTTCTCTCATTTTGTTTACGCCTTGAGAGACACATCACTGTGACTAATTTTGAGTAAGAATTTAGTAATTCTTCTTTAGGAAGTTGGCCGTCTGAGTCAAGAGAATTTGCAATTGAAGGAGGAGCTCCGACATGCCAAGTCGAAGGTACACAATTAACAGTAATTTTGACGTTTTTTTTCTGAAAAATCGACGAAATCGAAACATGTTCTTTAATGCAGAAATTCTAATTTATAGGTAGCAATCAGGCTTTATTGTAGGGCAATTTCCAGAAATTGACATAAAAAATGATTTTACTTTCATAAGGAGGCTTGATTAATTATCTAAAAAATCTAGTTTGCGTCGTAACAGTCAAATAAAGACATGATGTTACAGATTTTTGATTTACACTATTATTTGTCACTACGAGGTTTTCCGGGCTTTTGCTTGATGTGTCATATTTTCACTTCAAGATACAAAACAGTAGTCTACATCCATATGATAACTACTCGTAAATCAAATGATTCATGAAGAATGTTTAGATCAACGAAATGTCATTCCTTCTGCGCTGCAATGGTATCACGTATCAGCCTATTTACACTGACTCAACTACGTATCCGACTGAACCCTCTCTGCCAATTAGGACGTCGAATCCACTGCCAAACTTCTCCAATCATTCTGTCGGGACTTCTGATTCAACCCTCTCATCGCCCTTCAACAATTCTGGTTCGTTCTTACTGCCCTCCTTACAAATCAGTATTACCTGTCTTCAATTATAGTTTCCGTTTTGGAAGAAATAATTACTGCGGGCGTGGTCTCCTCATGAATAAAGAAAATAATCACAATTATATCATCATGATCATTTTACAATATTTTGGTACACAACTAGTTGACGTTCCAAGATCCTACTGTAGCTGATTATTGTTAGGTTTCAGAACCCGAAAAGGAAAGCTATCAAATAACGTCGGATGTTCGAGCCAGCAAACGACGGCTAGAGACGACAAGGCCGATCGCGATCAAAAGACCTTATGAAATAGGGCTGGAAGGGGCTCCAAGAATGACTCCGGCTCCGGCTCGGACTGTTCATGTAAGTTACTTCGATATTCCAACTCAGGACGATAAACGGAACATAACTTTTAAAAATCAGAAATGGATTCTTTAAATCACAATTTTATCTATTTGCTAGGGAATCAGTTACCTCGCCTGTTTTTGTTTTTGTTTAGGGATGAGTCAAAATTTCGACATTTTTGAGCCAATTCCATTCAGATTTTGAAAATTTCTGAGAAATTTATCATCCCTCTTCTAATTACGACATTATCTAATACGATAAATGATATGATACTGTATACATTCCAAATTTCGATTTATACCCTTTTTCTTTCAGGATCCAAAACCAAGTTCCGATTTTCTTTTTTCTTCCCTGCCCACAAGTACAGTAACCACGACCAGCACGTCTGTTGTGGCCACGCCCCCTTGCGAGTCGCGCATTGAGAAGCCCACGTCAATCGCATTCGACACGGCTTTCTCCGACCCGACCTCCTCGACTAGCAATGAGCTCATCACTCCATCATTGTGAGTAATTCGGACTTGTTACTGGTTAAGCACGTCGTGATCAACTAAAGACCAATTGATAAATTCGAAATTCGCGCTACTGATGTGGAGACAAAGTGGCACACATAGAGGCTGAATTTCTCTTTTTCCGCCCATTTTTACTCATGAA
The DNA here is from genome assembly GCA_964036155.1 of Diploscapter coronatus. Classification (NCBI taxonomy): domain Eukaryota; kingdom Metazoa; phylum Nematoda; class Chromadorea; order Rhabditida; family Rhabditidae; genus Diploscapter; species Diploscapter coronatus. Next base: position 49,510,154 of record OZ038423.1, on the reverse strand, counting down.
TACGAATCCTGAGGATCGTGCAAGAAAATACCCTCTGACATCAGCCGACGTCAGCGCTACAAAAGTCATAAGTTCGCATCACTTTTTCGAATTCTCGCTGCGAATTGAGAGGAAGAATGAAGAATCTCCATTTTCCAAAAGATAAGAGACTAACAAATCGCAGAAAATGGAGACTGGAACAGTCTGAGTTCAGCAATACAAATGAAAACGATCACGCGGAATTCGTGTTTCATTCATTTTCCCAAATTTAGGACGTCGGTCTTCATGTTGAGCAGTACACTGCAGCCAATGTCAAAGATGGTCGACGGTTCGGGTGAGTTCCAAAATGACTAATAGCAAGTTCAAATTAGTAAAGATGAAATTTTTTTTTGATATATTAGATGAACAAATTTGAGGCATGGCTTCGTAATAAATTTCAACCCAAAACAATCGAACTAGAAAATTTAATTGACAATTTTAGCTCTCCTCAACGCCTCGACCGGATACACTCCATGTGATCAGAACATACTGTGCATCGTCAAAAGCCCCACGACAGCTCTCAAAAGTCAACAACAAAAATTCATGGACCTCATGTCTTTGTAACGTTCTCATATTTAGAATTCTAGCGTATTTACTCCCCTCTCAATGACATTGATGAGTGTGCCTAAATTTTCAAAACATATCATAAAATTGCAATGATGAAACCACGATATCCATAAAAATTGCAATGCATAATATATTCATTTGATGTGTAATAAATTATCAAAATAAATTTTATTTGATTTGTATGCTTATATTTGAAAGACGAAAAGTTTCCCTCAAATTCTAAGACTGCTGTACACAACAATAATATAACGGATAAACGGATCAATTATCCATCTATTCTATTCATTTATTATGGCAAGAATGACCACTCACACATTTAGAAATAAGGCTAGAGAAAGTTTATTTTACTTGATACAGTGCTTTTGCATGTATTAAACCTTTTGAAGAAGATGTACGTCTAATTTTTCAGTGGATTCGGTATCTTCCTCAAAAACTCGTGTTTACGTTCTATTGTGCTATTATGCTCGATTACCATCTTCAACAATCAAACAACTTTCAGTATTATTTAGGAAACCGAATTGGGTACGATTTGAATTACCATCAATCAATACCCTTCGCGCTGTTAGTAACTTCCTTTCTGAATTTGAAATTGAGCACCAATTTCACGAGCATCGTACATTCATCGACATCGTTCGACGATCAATTTTTCCATTCAACTCGGCCATCTTTGGTTAGGACCTCCAAGTAAATATGGTGATTTGATGTTGGTAACAGAATGTTAACAGGGTGGTCAAATACAGTGTTATTTTGAAGAAAAAATTAAATTAAAAAAGTTCCTAGCCGAAAGAACCTCAAAAACCTGTTGTTTGAAATGAACACATTTAGACTAGATCTTTTATGACATTTTGGATTTGAAGAGTACTTCCTTCCTAAATTTTTACTTTCAAACTACCACGTTTCTACCAAAAACGCATTTTTGCAAGGGAGAGAAGCTTGGGGACTATCTTTGGTGTTTATTTTTTTAAGTTGGCTAAAGTTATAAATTTCTATCATCTTGACTCATTATTACAAAATTCTGTGTCAATTCCCTTCTGAATTCAGACTAGGGAGACGATTGTTTCATCAATTCTGATGACAATCTATCTAGAATGTTTGGTAAATTGAGTTCTTTGACTTTGAGAACGAGTATTTTCAAGTATGATTGAATCTTTTTTTAAACAATTAGAACAAATTTCAACTCTGATTTTTCAAGATTCTATATTCTGAAAATCCTTGTGATAGCGAGATTTTGTTGGAATAAAAACGCATACGTGCAAATAATACGAATGTTGTGCTGTGGGGTTCAAGAGTGCAGATTGCAGCGATGGATCTCGATGATAGTCGGGCAGATTGAGAAGAAAAGTGGAAAAAAACGTCTGAGGCATCAGCTGGAGGAGGAGCCTTTCTCTTCGTTCCTCGTCTGCAGTTTAGCAGGCAGCTCTTGAGGTGTAACTCTGCAGAGGCACAAAACTGGCTGATTGTGAGTCGGAGAGTCATTCATCTCGAATCTCGAACTCCATTATCAGCCCGTCGACTCGATCTCGGTCCATTAGTCACTCGACAGACAAACTGAAGCGATGAAGCAAACAAGTAATGATTTGCCGACGCAACTCTGAAAAATATCATCAATTAGAAAGAACCGTCATCAGGGTGTTTTCCCTAGAACTCTCTTGATTCAAACTCTAAAGTTTGAGAGAAACAAATTGGCTCTTTTCTGTGAATTATATTGCACTTTGCATTTTTATCATAGAGTTGAAGGCAAGCTTTTCCTTTCAATTGATTCTGCTAAAACTTCATTAGCATTTTTAACACATTTTTTCATGAAGCTTGAATTTTATTTGGATTTGCTGATAATTTCATGTTTCAGCTATCAAAACGTTCAACCGTTTCATTTTATGACACACCTTTCATGCATTGATATGTTGACATGTCAATCAAGGTTGCGATCCTATGATTTTTCATGATTCCGTCATATCAAAATAGAGACACTGCTTGAACTCTTGTAAAGCAATTAGGCAACTAGTGATAGAGCGATCACATTCTTTTTAGTGAGACTGATAATTTGAGCCCTGTCTCTTGTCGTTCTCACGAGTGTTGCCAATATCATCACGAGTTCTTCTCTTGTCATAGCTCTCGTCCTCCTTTCATTTTCCCCGCCGTTCAGCTCGTTTCGTTCCCTCCCTCAAGCGATCTGTGATGATCTGTCGCAACAGCACATTTTCTTTCGAATGTTGCATTTATCACGAACCTTTCTCAATCATATATTTTTGTAATTACGCTAATTTATTCATTTTCAATATCATTTTTCCTAACGAATCGGGAACGTTTTCATATTTTTACGATAACAAATGCAAATTATCGCTCTTCAAATTTAGACGTGCAGTTGACATTTTTGAATTCGATCAAAATTTGTAATTCTATTTCATTTTAACTCAGATGAAAGTCATAAATTTGCGATCAAAATGAAAAAAAAAAGTTCTGTCCGCGCATATTAGTAAGAAAATCGGAACTTTTAGTTTTTGTTTATAAATCATGCAAAGTTTTTAGCGATTGAAATGCGATAAGTTTCAGACATTCACAGCGTTCTTGCTAAAATTTATATCATGTGAGGCCAAAAATTGGCGCTTTTCACGAGTATGAGATTTATTTATTAGTCAGGAAAGTTTAAACATGTCCGTTTTTTCTCTTTATACTCTGCTGCATAGTTTTTCACTATTTTCATGTACTATTGGAGAATTTCTAACCTTTTGGATAAATCTTCGATATTCAATAGCTAAGTTTTAGTTCGATTTACATTTTCATTTTCATTTTTGTATCGAAAATGGATTTTTTCATAATAGCCAACTCTCCGCATACATTTTTGTATAAATCGCACAACTGATCAAATGATCAAAATTGAAAGTCTTCAATAACTCCCAAATACTCGATGCAATCATTCAAATTCTTAAAAACTATCCAAAATTCATCGTGATGCAATTGGTGTTCGCACTTTGCTCTGTTCGTGCGATTTGTGTCGCTTTGCCTACCCCCTCGGCAAGTCGTGTGATGCGTTTCGAAAACTGGATTTCCTTTGCCATTCCCTGTCTCTGAGCTCCAGCCCCTCTCTATCACTCGGAACAGCTGTTCGTTTCGGTTGAAACTTTCCTTGATTTTTTGACTCCCTCGGCGCGCTTAGCTCTTTTTTTATCGTACGTTTCACTTTACTCTTTCCCCTTTTTTTCCTTCTCACTCCCATATTACAACACTTCGCACTGGCTCCGATCCCAAAAAGCTTCCGGAAATTAGAACGACACCGGCAAAAAACGGCTGTTGAAACTCTTGCTTTTTTCATCGTTCCGACTCGGGAAATATCGCATTTCTCGAAATCCCCACCAATGAGTCATAAAACAATACGAGTTTTCAATTCTCCCCCACAGCAGAGACCAGCACATGTTGCGACCTTTCGCATTTTCAACAGGCGGATTTCGTTTCATAAAGTCCGCTCTTTGAGAATCTTTGAATAAAATCGGGGACTTTTATCTCTCGGTTCTAGGTCCTGTCAGGACAACAAAAAACATTAGGTGTGACCTTTAGATTCGGCTAAAAATACACGATATCTTTTATTTCAATCTAAATTATTATTATTTCACTGAAATTGAAACTAGATGATTAGTCATAGATTTTACGAGTACCTTTTCTTCACTCAAAATAGTAGTTTTTCTTCCGTTCCTATTCGATTTTCTAAACTCTTCGAAAAATATCCCGATTCTTTTTCTCAGTCCACCTAAATAATACCGTTGCCTCCCCTTGGAAATCTTTTGAGACACAAAAGTTATCGCATCTTTGGATTGAGAATCTTTCATTTTGCTGTGTTGTTGTCTTGTCCCCTACTCTTCTCCTCGCGACTTCCAGCTGTGCAATGTCATGGGAGGTTTGGGCAGTCGCCCTGTCGCCGTTCTGTTCCTCGTCTTCCTTTCTCTGCACGCTATTCATGTCATCCTATCTTGCAATCTTGCAGAAATCAGGCATCGTGCAGTCATGTAACAACATTTCAATCAAAACTGCCTTATCCGATGATGCTATTCTTCGGATCATTCTGTTTGAATCACCCAGATTATTATGACAGATTCTTGGCAAGAAAATGATACTCTATTCTTCTTTTCCAAAAATAATGCCCTTTTTTGTTACTCTGCCTTCTCATTCAAATCTGACCCTGGCTCTCGTTCATCTCTTGATTCCAACTATCCTCTAGTCCTCTTGAGGCGAATTACGCCAAAAAGTGTTGCAAAGGAAAGTCGTGACCGTTGCTAAATGATTTTTTAACCCCAACATTCTACTACTGCGTTACAGTCGCCTTACTTTGCACAACGTCCAAAGTTAGATGCGCCGAGAAAAGAAGAAGCGAGAGAGAGTGTTTGAAAGTGGGAAAGCGAATGAGAAGCTAGAAATTGAAAGCCAGGGTCAGAATTTGGATGAAAACGGTATACGTTGACTATTATTTTTAATAGTTCCCGCCAAAGCACGTTAGCTTACCCCCAAAGACCTTACCTATTGGCTTTATTCCCCTTATCAATAATCAGCTTTGATTTGATGTTGATGTTTATGCTTATGATATGCGCATGTCTCTACTAGCATACTCTACCTATGCATATCGTCTTTGTCCTTCCTTTCCACCCCTCTGATAAGATTTTGTGCACAAATGACTCTTTTCCTGTATGGGCTCAGTGCCGTGCCACTGTCTGCCGACTACTACGGGCCTTTCCCGGCCCTCTCTGACTTGACTACTCCCTCCTCCTTCATTCCCTCCCTCCCCCCTTTGTCCTTATCAGTATCTCAGCTCTCCCCCTTCCTGGCCGTTATCATTATCATTTGCTTCCTCGCTTCGCATCGCGACCCCTTCTATGCCTTCCTTTTCCTATCTTTCGCCAGTCGAATTTTACCACTCATCCTTTGCTCGATTTTATATCAGTCCTTTCCCGTTTTCATCATTTTTGGAGGCTTTCCAAACACAGAAACATTTGTCAGCTAGTTCCTCACTTCAGTAACGATTTCTAATTTGGTTTTATCGCCAGAATTTCAAACTATCGAATTTTCCCTGCAACATTTTAACGAGACTATCATTTTTTCAATAAGCTGCAAACTATTTGACGTTTTAAAATTATCCTTCTTTTTACTAGCAATTCCGCAGGTTTCAAAATCATGCGGTTATCTTCTTTCATCCGCTATCAAAATATCGCCATAGCCATTTCTCGATTTCACATTTGTGAAGGAGTGCAAAAAATGGTAGTATTTACAACCTGTTATGGTGGCATCTTAGCGACATATACAACAACAAAAAACTAATGATATTTCCAAAACGATCATTTTTCTTCCAATATATACAATTTTTAGGCATGGATCCGTGCATCGAACTAGATCCGACGCGAAACCGGAGCTGTAGACCTTGCCAGTACCCTCAAGCTCTCGATCCACAATTATTTCCCAAAAACATCGTCTTCCTCGAGGTTGATTTACCACAGGTAAAATCCTATTTTCGACAGACTAAAAACCGTGAGAATATTTACTAGCTAAAGACTTTCGTGAGAAAATCTCTTGAACGTCTGAATTGATACGAGGAACTTGCACAAAAATTCCTATGCCTTTTCTAGAAAATTTGCATTCAACCATTACGAAATGGAATTCCCATATTTATGCCGGTTATTTTAGGGCCTAAAATCGTGTCCAAGAGAAAAGCCACATTTCAAGTCCATTCCTATTCCTCCTGGTGAGTACTAATTTGTTTACGAGTATTATTTATGTGTTTCAAATTTTTAATTCCCTCTAAAATTCTATCCTTCCCAGGTTTTTGTTGTCCAATATTTGTGTTGTCCTACATAAATTAGTAATTCAAATTTCATAGATCACATTCCTCATAGCCAAAATTTCCGTTAAATTTAAAAATTCTGGATTAACTTTGGTCGATGAATATGTCGTAGTAGTTAGGTTAACAGAAAAGGCAGAATATCATTGTATAAACCGACGAAAATCAACGGGTTTCTTCATTTCCAATTTCTGTTTTTGTCGCTATTTTCGTATTTTTGTTTCAGTCAGTTTTCACTGCTACTTATCAGTCGATTCGAATCCATTTGGTATTCAATATTCACTATCGACGGCATTCAGTTGCGAACCCAAAAATAGAACGCGGTCTTCCGATTTTTTCCGATTTGAACGTTTCCGACTTTTAGGTCTTCGAGATTTCATAATTTCTATAACCAAAGCAAATTTGCACATTGTTATCAGCCTAATTCCTTTCTGCCATTTGCCAATCAGAAATGCAAGTTTTCATCAAAACATGTTTATTTTCAAATTCAGCCCTGCGCGTTGACATCGAAATTTGATTATTTGATATCAGCTCTCATTTTCGCTTCTTTGTCTGTTGATCTGTCAAAATTCCTCTGGCAACATCTCGTTCTGACAGAATTGCAAATGCCATAAATGTGTCAGTTTGGTGACAGCTGCGAGTGCAACTACACGACTAGAGGCAAACCAGACAAATGATATGATTAACTGGGTTTTTGTGATAAGGATGAAGGCAGGGCAAAATAGGCCATTGTAAAAACTGTCTACATTTGTTCGTATCGCAACGCCAGATTGCATGGGGAGAGTTGCGATTTTGAACTATACAGCGCATGACAAAGAACGAGCAAAGAATTTGATTTTTGAAGTCACCAAGAAAGATTATCTTTTAGCGGGAAAGATGAGGGTGATTTTAGATGTTTTTGTCAAGGTAGATCGGATTTGAAAGATTTTAAACAAAAACCCACTGTTAGATCTCATGTGATATTACACTGTGTTGAATGCCTTTGGAAAGGTGTGACTTTCAATGTAGTTTAGTCGAGCTGTCATCATTTTTTCTGCAACTCAAAGCACTTCATGGGTCGAGTCATTTTTCTGGGTCTGTTCGCCTTTTCTTTCTCTCCACGTTCCTACTCTATCAACTCTCTTTATCACTTTCTTCATCTCATATCCTCTTTTATCCTGTCCTGTATCTTCCCATCCTCTTTATCTTTCTTCTTTTTCCTCTCTTCCTCTCCCTCTCCCCCTTCCCCTTGACAACTGTTCGTTTCGTGCCCAGAGGGTGGTCTTGTTGGTTTCCTCGTTTCGCTCTCATCTAAGTGTTCCTAATAAATTACTCGTGATTCGGATTCGGCAATGTGTATCTGCGGATATAAATAATGCCACCGCTGAAACTACTCCCTGCAGGCATCGAAAGGAGCTACTTTTTAATTTCGTAAAGCAGAAGATTGACATCGTAAAATTTGATGAAATATAAGCTAGAGACCTCGAGAAATGAATTGATTCTGATGCACTTTTGGAATGGGAAGACTAGAGTTCCTATTCTTGCTACGTTTTGATCATATGATTTTTCCGAAAAGTCAGATGCGCATAAGATTAAGATAGTTTAGTTCGGAAGATATATTACTGCATAGAGAGATTTCGGATAGATCGACAAGACTGGATGAGCTGCTGACGGGCAGAAGCAAGTCAGGCAGGCAGGGGGAATCCGAGAGGAGCGATCTGTGGTCAGCAATGCAGGCATTGACCACTTGGCTGGCTATCCCTGTCCCTCCCGTCCCCTATCCTCTCAGATATCTCCCCATACCCCCCAGTCTTTCTCGCATCTTATCTCCGCATCATCAGCAGTTCTATCGCGGCAGGCTCTTGTTTCTGTTTCTTCCTCTTCGTATTTTGAGGAATAAACCGGCCTCGAAGCGATTTGTAATTTTGCGAGCCTTTAGCCAGCCTCAGTCACATTCAATCATCGATTTATTGCTGACCGAGGATAATTGCTGCTTCTTGAAGTCGTTTTTTTCCCTTTGATACTTGAAGAATCCTCATTGTTACTTGAGGGATTTACGATTTTCTATGGGATTTCCTGTCTAAAATCCGCTATGTTCGAATTCTTCCTCGACATTTATCTCTATCTTCTCACCGCTCGTCTTCATCTATTAGCATTATCACAGCTCTTTCTTCTACGCGCTTCTATGTATTTTCATCTCGGACTTTGCTCAGCGCCTTTATTCGCTGCCTCACAGCTGATCATAATGAATAGTCGACAGCAGCCGCTATGCAAGCCAAGCTCTAGACTATTATGCTCTACTGCCAATGCTGCAATGGGGTGGTCGTTCGGTGCGTAGGGGTGCTGCGCAAGTGTGAGCATCGAAACAATTTTCCCATCGTTTATTACACCGCAATTATCCAGCTCCCATCAAATCACCCAGTAGAAATGGGCCAATCTCCCAATACCCATTATTTATTCGAGTACAAGTTGTAGAGCATCAATATTTCTTAGCTGTTCAAAAAACTCGAAAAGTGCAAAATGACTTGGACTCTCTTGTCATTGACGGCAAATTCAGAAGATAGAAATTGACTAGCTACCATGCTTTTGTAAAATTAACTAGAACTATATTACCATCTATGGTTTATCTCCAGCGAAGGTGGTATAAAAAATTGAATACTTCAAAAGTTGCAAAAATTAGAAATCTCATTATCGTCCTGCCCGCGTTGAAAAGGACAGATAATAATGAGGAACTTTTACGACAAATTGTGCACGATAATGATATTGCTAATTTTGTAACTTTTTGTCCATTTAATTTTTATGTCACTTCGCTGGAGACAAACGATACATTTCTGTACTTCTCTTTCACTTTGTCCACACTTTGTAATTACAAATCTTGTCAAATTCTAAAAGTCAGTGATGCTGGCTTATAAATTCTGCGACACACCTTTGCTATTCATAAATGATTGATTATTTAAATTCTAAAAGTTTTGGAGCCAATTTTTTGTTCATTTGGATTTTTGCGGCTTGTTGAATACGCCGATGGGGTAATAAGTTGGAAAATGGATAGGGAGAGAGTAGAGTTAAGGCAAGGTAGAGTAAATTTAGTATCAAGATGATCAGCACGTTGAGCTGCACATTTTGATACTAGATTTAGCCTATACAGCCCTATCCCTACTCTCTCCTTGTCCAATTTCCGATTTGTTACCCCGTCGGCGTATTCAACAAGTCTCTTTTTCCATTAATAATTCCAATTCTGATACTTTCTTTGTCGATAATGCTAGAAATAGAATGCATTTCAATTCGGAATGTCGAGATATTTATTGCAATCGTTGAAGTTTCTACGGATATCAGTTCCTAATTCTGTCTTTATTTGATGCAGCTATTGATATAATTTATTCTATTCATTTCTCGAACTTTTATCATTAACCGACTCAAATTTTAAAATAGAACAACACCCCTTTTATTATCCTCTGTGGCTACTTCCTCAATTCGATCCCTCTTAACTAAGCCTATCTTCTCTCTTACACTTGCACTTGTTTTACAGATGTAAAATCTCGGATTTCAGTCACCGTTTGTAGTCTCTGTACTAGTGCAAAAAATCGCGCTTTTGCTCATCAGCTCTCGAATCATCCGTCCGCTTTGCATCATCGTTTTGAGATTTTGCAAACTTTTTGCAAATGACCGGCTGAGGCTCTCGCACTAAGGAGGCAAGGGGACACAGTGCACCGCAGCGGGCTGCTCTCCGCTCTCGTCGAGTGCTTGGTCAGTTTGTCCGTTTTCGTTCCTCGCCTCCCTCCTTCCGTTTTGCCTTTTCATCGTCTTCGCCCTCTGTATTTTCATCCACTCTTCTCACATTCTGCATCTTTCGAGTCGAGTGTCCTTCGCCTTTGCCTCTTTATCCTTTTCGTTATCATATCTAGTCTTTCTCTACAGTCTCTCTTCTCCTCCTCCTCCTCCTCCATCATCGTTTCTCCCCAGCCTTGCCTGAATAGGGGCAAAACCCCCAGCACTCAATCATCTTGCCCATTTATCAACCCTCTATCACTCTATCAGTCAGTCAGTTCACGGTGATAATCTCCCCTTTCCTTCTCCGTCTCTGCCCGCATCTGTCATCTCTCAGAGGGTCGTCGGCATAACGAGAAGGGCTTTCAGCGCGCAGCAATGATATCCCTCATCTCTGATGACCCGTGTCATCAATCCCGCGCACCACTAATCGCTTTCTCCATTTCATATCGAATTATCAACTAATCACCCGAAATCGCTCATCTATTTATCTAATACCTCTTATTTGTTGACCCGGGAGTTATCAAATTATTTGAAAGGCTTGACTAATTTCACTTATTCGAAGGGATGAATGTTATTGACATCAGTATTTTACTCTCGGGAGATATTGGTTGTTTTCGGCTCGGAGTAGGTTCGCGCATTACTCCATGATTAGCAGAATCTAATATTGTTATCCACGCATTTTATTCTCTCATTTTGTAGTGAAGCTTCTTATTTCTAGAACTTTTCGAGCCTGGCGATCAGCAGACACTTTGAATGACTCCTCCAAGTATCCTTTTCTCACGTATTGTATGTGCAGCACTTGTGACCTTTCCTTTTTCAACGCGATTTGTGAACTCTTCGGGGTAGATTCTGGAATCCTACGAACCTACAAAATTCTTTCATTTTTCTTTCACATTGGATATCAAAAAGGGCTCGTTTTCTTCTTTTTCTTCTTCTTCTTCGTCGTCGCGCGCGCGCGGAGATTCCGACTCGGAATCATTTCGCATTCTCTAATTCTTTGCACTCCGCTCGAGGTAATTGCATGAGGGAGTTGCTTTGCAAGAAAAGTCAACAGCACAGTCAAATGGTTCGCTGTTCGGAAAAGACATAAGAGGAAGTGAGCGAAAAAGGAACGAAGGAGAATGGACGAAGAAGGAAAAGGCGGAGGCACTGCGCAATAGATTCGAAGAAACGGACCACCTCTCCTCCATCCCCCCTCTGTTAACTTCCATTTACCGCCCTTTTCATAGGCCTTATTTACTGTCTACTTCATATTCATCTCCGCCATATGATCTGCCGAAAGCTATCCCCCATTTGGGGAGGATTTCTGCAAATATTTATCGCTATTTTAGTGATTTTTCATCCCCACACTTTCACTTGTCCTTTACCTATTTTACTGCTCAACTTTCGCTCAGTCTGACGATTGTTAACGGAGTTTTGATGGTGATTAGTGGCGATTTGGCAGGATATTTCATGGTTTAGTGGGAATTATCTCACTATATGTATACTATCCTATATCCTCCACTAATTCACGCGTGTCATGCAGCTATATGTGTGCCTTGTTTGAGTAGGTCAACTTGCACTTTGCCTGGTAGTTCTATGGCTGCTCACGGCTTGGCCTGTTTCACGGACTGGCACTAGCATTGCCAACGCTGCAAAATGCACAAATGCTGCACCCGATCTATGGCGATTGCGTGTCTGTATACACAGCCAAAGATGTTGAAATCGCCAAAGGACTACAGGAAAATCGGTAGGGATAAAATATGTATTTGCGTCATCGGTTTGATCTGGTGCTAGATTAGTTCAGATGGCTTCAAAATACAACGTCAGCTTGCACGTAGTTGCACTTTTGAAAAATTTTGAGAATGCGATTTTCCCATCAGAAGTCAAGAAATCGCGATGTAGGAATTCGTGTTTTCCGGTCACTCGCTGACAATAGTTTCGAATAATATGGTAGATGTTGCGAATTATCGAGAATACAAAGCAAACAATCTCGTCGTCGACAGTTGTTGCTGCTGTGCTCGGAGAAATATAGTTGGCCCAGGGGCAGGGGGATACTTGATACTTTGATATTGGGAAATTTTCGCGATCTGCACGTTGCACTGTCTTTCCTTCAGCTAATTTATATTCTATTTCCACCACTTCTAGCTCGAAGGAGATCATTCTAGACCAAATTTGCACTATCAGATAAAAGTTGCTCTATCGAAATGCAGAGGAAGATAGCGAGAAATATAAAGATATTGGTTGAGAGGATAGAAGAACGGGTGAACGGGGTGCTTATTGATGTAGCGGAGAGATGCGTCCGAGTCCGAACTGTGCAAACACGCAAACACTCATTTAGTGGGCTAATAAGGTACTCGACTGCTCCTTGTCTTTCCTTACATATGCAAAGTGCAGAGATTATTTAAGTTAGCCTAGACTGGAGTTATCCTGATTTCTCTGCCAAAATTTGCAAAGAGCGGTCATCAGGCATATCATATTTTCATCCGAACTTTTTCGATAGCATGTTCCTTCTTTGATCTTGGGTAAAAATGACATAATTTTTACAGAATTTTATCAGATTGCTTTTTTCGGCAAAATAATCGATAAACCTTTTCGTGCTTCTTGAAAAGCTCTATAAGTTCAAAGGCTAGCTATTTGGAAAGCTCGACGATCTTCTCTATCAATTCTGCTCAAACTTTTAAAATATCTGGTCACGAATAAGATGTGTGTGGAATTTTTAATAATGATTCCAACAATTTCGATTCTTTTAGTTTTTGAAGCCCAGAGACTTAGGAATTTGGTTCCGATTAAGAACTCAAAGAATTTTCAATCATGATATTGCTTTCATGTCACTGAAAAATTCAATTTTGATCATGACTGATTTTTAAAAATTTAAATGCCTCACACCTCTGCTTTAAACGAATCGGATTTTCTGAGAAGCTACCTTCTGAATATTTTTTCAAAGTATTCTAAGTCGGGGACGTTCGAAATTTCAATTTTTAAAATTCATAATCGGAATCGGGATCGAAATTGAGTTTTTCATAACTTGGAGTCAGAGCTACTAACAAGGAATGCTCAACATATGAAGCGCTTAATTCCTGAAACGGCCCATATCATCTGGTAGCCCAGGCCGTGGGCTGCTCAACGGTACCAATCTTACCGGCCCATACGGGCTTTACGCTGTAAACGACGGACGGGAAGTTTCCATGGCTCAGGCCTGCTGTCGCACATCAATCACATCGTTATTTCTCGATGAATTTCGGAGATTATTTTTGAAAGAAGTTTGGATCAGTCATACAGTAATGGGAAAAATATAATTAACCCAAGTTTCCGAGTTTTCAGGTACGAATTCGGGCTGCTCCTATACATAGAGTACCTTATAATAGCACTTTATTTCGAAAATTCATTCTGCCCTAAATCCCTATCGAAATGACTGAATATTTGGCCATTAAGGTTTTCGACTACGCAGAATTCGAAAATCACTATCAAAATACCCCTCAACCACTCGCTTTGTCAATACCGTAATCCCAGAGATACTGTAAATCCGAGTTATTGTAACTCAACATTTCTGCATCGAAATAATTCAAATTTGGTATCAAAATGTTCGGAATGACACCCTAAATATAAATCAGAAGAGATTTCATCGATACGGCCATTGGCTTGCGAGTTCTGATTTTTTTAGTTTCATGTATAAAAAATCACTCATTTTGAACATTGAGCAAAGAAAAATTCATAGAATAAGAACAGATGGTTTTATTAATGAGATCATTTCAGATTCTTAATCAGTATATCCTTGCGAGTATTTTGATACTAAATTTGAATTATTTCGATGCAGAAATTTTGAGTTACAGCAATCCGGATTTACAGTATCTTCGGGATTACGGTATCTGCACAGAAAGTGGTCAACGCGTGTTTTAATGGTGATTTTCAAATTCTGCGTAGTCGAAAACCTCAATGACCAAATATCCAGTCATTTCGATAAGAATTCAGACCAGAACGAATTTTCGAAATAAAGTACTACTATAAGACACTCTATGTATAGGAACAGCCCGAATTCGTGCCTGAAAACTTTGAAACTTGGGTTAATTGTATTTTTCCCATTACTGTATGACTGATCCAAACTTCTTTCAAAAATAATCTCCGAAATTCATCGAGAAATAACGATGTGATTGATGTGCGACAGCAGGCCTGAACCCTGGAACTTTCCGTCCGTCGTTTACAACGTAAAGCCCGTATGGGCCGGTAAGATTGGTACCGTTGAGCAGCCCACGGCCTGGGCTACCAGATAATATGGGCCGTTTCAGGAATTAAGCGCTTCATATGTTGAGCATTCCTTGTAAGACCAAAAATCCATTGAGCCAAAATTTTTCGGAATCGGAATTCCGAACACCCCTGTACTAAATAGACAAAATGTTCGAAGTGATTGTCAGACAATTTGAAAATTTCCTCCCGATTTCACTAAACAATCTCATCAATGCTTGGGAAAATATGATTGTGAGTTCAAAATATCGTTTTTCTCCCCCTCCTTCGTGTGCAGTTTGATCGCCTATTTATGACTGATTATTGATTTACGAGGCTATTGATTGCTTTTTTTCGAATGCTGAATTATCATCACACTGAATATCGGCGGCGGTCGCAAATATTTATGATCGTTTTGTCTATTGATATCAGCTGATATTCGTGCATTTTTCTATTTTCATATATTGTTGGAGGGTTGCTTGCCTCAGAGATCTTTAGCGATTCGCTCCCATTGCATGCCCTATGTCACTATAATCATTAAAATCGAGTGTGATTTTCGCATTTTTCCCCCGACCGATTTGTCAAGTATCTAACTTCTATGTTTGTGTCGATGTCTTTTGTGTGTGCGGCAAATTTTCCCGCCAAAATTCTGCCGTTGGACATTTTTCCATCTTTGCTTTTGTAGTGCCTCTGTCTGCTTGTGTCTACTCGGTGCGCGTGGCCTTGTAGAATGTCAAGTGAAAGCGACCGAAAAGACGCATCGAAGAAGAAGGTGCGGGAAAACGCGAAGGGCGTAAAGTGAGGGAAATTGCCAGTGAAAATAGAAAACGGTGCTCTGGGAAATCATCAAGGTCTGATATCAGATGGTCATAGAGAAATGGACCGACAGATACCTGGCAGGCTGCCATCATACACATAAAAACGGTGAAACACAAACTGAAAACAAAAGGCTCTTTAGATCAGTTGGAGATAGCAAAAGAGAGTTTGGAACGCAGCCATCAGAGTTGCATGGAAATGAAAACATGAACGAGAAGGGAAACTACAGCGAGTAGCAGGGCTACGGTAAGCAAGTGGAGAGAGGTTCGATCATGTCAACACGTGAGGCAGAGAGACAAATGGATCTCGAAATAACCGCGGCTGCCAGCGGTGTTTCTCACTTCATCTCGACTGATCTCGTGCACTCTTTCTCGCATGCTCTGCCATGTTATCAGTCATTTTTTGCTGGATGGATGCCACGATGCGATCAATTCACTTGAAACGGGTGCATCAGGAGAATCGAAGGTTCACTTTTGTCACTCGTCCGTCCGAGTTTTGAAGTGATCAATTTTCAGACGGTGACTATGATGATGCAATTTCGCATTTGCATCATATGCTCGAGATTTTTTTCGGATTCGTTATCCTGATGTTGTGCCAGTGTTCCTTCTCTCCTCATTTCATCTCATAGCGAGGAACCGTCCTATTGTCAATATTTTATGAAGAGTTGAATTTTTCGCCCGAGAGATGCGCAATTCGCGGAATTTCACTTCCTCCTTGATTCCTTTGTGTTGGTTCAGCTGCTCTTCATCATTTTGCCTATCGATATTGTCATGCTTCTGTTACACAACACTGTCTTCCCCTCGTGCTTCTGTCAAAACTATGGCACGTTGTTTCTGCCCCTTTTTCGCCATCTCTCCGCCCTGTTCTATTCACCCACTGTCTCCCGAAACCGCACGTGTCGATTTCTGTTCATCGCACTTTTATGTCTCTCATTTTTTCATCCTGCTTGTTTATTATTTATTTCACTCGATAATATAATACAGATTTACCACTTTTCATTCTGTAGCAAATGCAAGTGAGACCTCTGATCCGATTATCTCGGGCATCTAAAGAGGAAAGGCGAGGCTTGTGCGGCTTACTGGCGCCCTCCCCTACTTCATTCCCTCAATTTCCCTCCCTGACTGGGTTGGGACAGGGCCCAACTCCAGTCAGCCGACAGACTCGCTATGTCGACGTGTCATCTGCACGATTCGTTGCCAATCCAATCTCTGGAGAGCTCTTTGCAGTTCGCTTTCGTCAATTCTTCTCGTTTTTTGCATTTCAAACCGCACTTTCCGGATTAATTTCAACCCTTCGATAAACATTGATTTTTTGTAATCAAATGATGAATCGGTCAATATTATTTCGAAATCGAATTAAAACCGCTATTTGATACCCTGAAATTTCATAACTTTGCACACTCGTCGGAACAGTTGTGGAGCTGGACTACAAGTGATACGATATTTTGATCAGTCCTTTCGTTAAATCTTCACTAATATCTTATAATTTTCGTCGAGTTCTCGCCGAAGAGATATGTTGATTTCATCACATGCGACAAAACGCCCTCAGGAGAGCAGGATATTTTGATCTGTCTGTTGATTGTTTTCGCTGTCATTTTCTGCAATTTCCAGCTAATGCAACACATTTCTCGCATCTTTATTCTCTCAATTCTCCTCCCAGCATTTCAATCGTTTTCTTCACCTAATTCATGCTCCCTCCATTCCACTGACACATCATTCCTCCTTCACTTGTACCGTTGTTTTTTTCTCTTTCGTAGAAGAAAATTCCGACTTTTTGCAATTCGAGTTTTTTAATTTTTATTTTATGTAAATGCGAAAATGCCCACGCGCGTTCCCATGAACGGGCTCTATTGTTTACAATTTCGACTTTTTGTAAGAGTTTTGCGCAATTATGACCACTGCTGGAACCAAATGTAATTCGATCGCTGGATTTACGTGACTCATCCATTCGATTCATATTCATTCTTTTCATTTTATTGTTTCTGCGCGCATACCGTTTTTTTAATATTCTGCATACAAAATTGCACTAAAACTCCTCTGAAAGAATATGCATCCTTCTGTCCTTCGTTTTCGTTTTCATTCCTCTTCGGATTTTATTCTTTTTTCTTATCGTTGACATTTTCTGCTGAAACGCTGTTGTAATTGATCTTGTGCTTTGATGATAAGAGAATTTCGTGAAAAGAGCAGCGACGCATTGTTTTGTTAAAACAAACTCATCACTCCTGTAACACTGACAAAGTTACAAAATTGGTTGCTGTAATCGAAGAAATACGTTAAAGAACGCGAGCGCGATGATTGTGGTTGGTTTTCTAGCTGACTTTCTTCTTTCTAGTAACTGACCCAAATCGTATAATTTGATAAGCAATGAGATAGTGCTTTTTGTCAGTCAATTTCACGTAACAATGATTATCAGTAGCAGAAGTTTCGGGATTTCATTAGATTAAATTTGTGTTGTTGTTGGATACCCAATAGAGTGGTATTCTAACTCCAATTTAGATCCGATGAATATATAATTTATGGTATGATATTTTGGTTCTGAATGTTTGAATTTCCTTTTCGGTCTAACCTTGGCTGATATTCTGAATGAATACAGTATCTAATTTCCAATTTCGAGCAAATTTTTCGACATTGACCATTTGAGCGCAATAATTCAATCGGCCATGAATATTTCATCATGAGTTTCTAATCTCGCTTGGGGTCTTCGCTTTCACTTACTATTCTCATTCATTCATTACTATATCAGTCTTCTCTCTTGCATGGCTCTTAATTCATTGTCACTGTCTCTTGTCCTGCCTTGTGGCTCATTTTCTCTCGCTCTCAGTCAATCTTTTCATCTCAGTTCACGTGGCTATCATCTGACATCTCTTCAGTTTTTCATCCTTTACCCCTATTTTTTCGCGTTTCGCTTTTATTTGTCTATTCCGTTATGCTCAATTTTCTCGATTTGTCACACGTTTTGTCTTCATTTTCATCATATCTCGCTGTGTCAGTCAGCATATGTGAATTATTGTCTCTATTTTCGATTTCGGCCCTATCTTCGTGTGCTTCATAATTTCAATGCAATTCGCGCAGTCTTTCCCTCCCTCTAATAAAATATTGCTTTTCATAGCAGCGCGGCACCAGTGATTGATCATCTACACGGTAAAAATTTCGATGTTACCGGTAAAGTTCAACACATTTATCACTTTTGACAGCTATTTTGTTTTGATAACTTGGGTGGCGAGAGTGAATCTGTAACGTCCTGTATTTGTGTGCGTTTATTTTCTACGAACTTTCAGCGTCTTTTGGAAAAAGATCAGAAACTTTGAAAATTCTGGATCCCAATTGGTACAGATTATTTTACAAAAGATTGCCGCTCTCTTCCATTTTCGTATGGTTTCTCTCATCTCTCTATCAGCATGCTTACGCCCACGTTTCATCCTTTACCGTTTCTAGCTTCAAAGAGCGCAATACTGCAGATACGGTCGTAGCTCAATGATAGCGTGCTTGATCTATAATTGTCGAATGCGGGTTCAGGTCATTTTGTTACCAACATTTTTACGCGTTTGACTATAGAATGCGAAAGACTATTTTGAGAGAGAGAGAGAGAGAAGCCATACGAAAACTGGAGGGAGCGGCAACCTTGGTGAAATGAAGAGTAAGAATGATCTGGACCACCGTTTGGGCAAAGTTCGCTGGAATAATCCAGTGGAGTCTTTTTCCTGATCATGTAATTAGTCCTATGCGCTTCTTTCGTCTTCCATAGTTGTTCTTTCGCATTTCTTTCCATCAGTTAGCTGCGCCTGCCTGCTTTTTCCTTATCAGTCCGTTCGTTTAGTCGTTTAGGGCCCCGCTTCTCTCGCTGGTTCTTCGGTTCACTTTTTATGCGCGCATTCCCCCGCCATCTTGGCGTCGTTCCCTCTCGTTTTCCTCTATCAAATTCGAATTTGGCTCCATTTTGGTACTTACACTTTGCCTTTTATTCTGACAGCTTTTTGACAGCTGTACGAAAAACGAAACATCATGTTGCCGTTGAGAAGTCTCAATGATCTTTACTATTGGTTAATTGTCTCTTTTATCTTTCATTTAGTATTGCTATTAGGTTCGCTGTTTGTCTGTGTTCATAAACCTCCGCGTCGGTTCATCGGATCATCAAATTTTAGTGAAGTCATTTAGGTCAAGAATGCAATTTATCCTGGTGTTTTTGCTAGCGTAGTTGGATCGCGCGAGCGACAGTCGTTTTTTTTTCCTTGGTGGTTCGGCTACCGATCTGAGGGTTTTCTGTCTCAGAGGCATTGGCTGTAGTCGACTCGAGACTCGATTCTCAGTCCCTTTCTTCCGATCCACAGACAGACGTGGATAATTGCACACACAAACAGTCTACTCTCTATTTTTATTTGAATCTTTACACTTTGAGCCACTCTAATTCCTCGTCTCTGACATTTCGCGACGTGTGTGCTTTCTGCGTAAAGAACACGCATTGTTTTGTCTAGAAATGACTCGCGAGAAGATTTTCATCTCGAATGCCCTTTTTATTTACACCATTCAAGAAGTCTAATCCGAGAATTACCGTAACTCACGCAAATTCGTGGAACTCTACAACCCATCATCGATTTATTCTTCGCGGGTTCATGATTCTTCGTCTCGCGCACTTTTGCGCATAATTACCTCGAATATTTGTCGTATGATTCACAATCGCGAGGATCGTTTTCCGGCCAATAGTTCTCATTCTCGCGTGTATTTGAATCGTTCTTTGCAAAGACGTCAGGTAAAAGTGTCCGCGTTTTGTGATAGTTTTGCACAGGTTTTTGCAATCGCTCTCTGCTGGCTGGCTGGCTGTGAATTAGCAAATCGAGGTGAGAGAGCGAATGATAAAGATCTGGTGATTTTTCGAGGCCTCCACTCGTTTCGTTTCGATTCTTTGCCTTGCCGTGCGACTGCTAGGCCGATTTGTCTGATTTGCCCAACCCCTGGCCGCATCCCTTGTTCCTTCTCCATTCCCGTCCCCCTGCCCCATCTACTTTCTCTCTCAGCGGTTCTCACTTTTTCATCTTCGACTGCAGGCAACAGCACTTTTTCAACGTGGACCGCTGCTGAGTTCTTTCGAGTTTTTTCACATCCGTTTTCCGTCCACGTTTTTTTTTGTTTAACTGCTGGAGTGAACGCGGCAGCCTCTGCCCTGTCTCTGCTGACTCTGTTGCTGTCTGACTGCAATTCGAAGCGACCCTCTCCACTGTTTGCCTGATCGAATTTTTTCGTCTCTGAGGTTTACTTGAAAAACCTCTACTCAGCCCCAGCCCCGTCTGCGTGTGTGTTGGTCGATGCTGGCTACGGGGCCAGACAGGTAGTGAGTGAGTCGAGAGTGTCGCAGTTATTGTCGAATCGATGAATGTCCTTCGAGGCACCGCAACCACCCTTGGCCTTCTCCCACAGCATCCCAGTCCCGTTCCGTTTCTCTATTTTCTTTATTTTTGCCGATTGCGCACTTTTTCGTCTCATTGACTTTGTAAAAGTGACAGCGAAGATTAGAAAATAGTGAGCAAATTGAGACGGAAAGAGAAGTCAAAGTCAACAGTAATAAATTTTTTGTTGCACTTTTACTCAATGCACAATTGCCAAAGATTAGATTCGAAGCTTCCAACTATCAGCTATAAATTTATCGTTTTTTCATATATTTATGTCATAATTATTAGTATGATGTCATCTACAGACCTATTAATTCTAAAATCTGGCGCCATTGCTAATTTTTTTAGATTCCTTACTGTTTCTTTTTCATCAAATTTTAGTTTTATCTCTATTTGAACATCCGGTGCTATTATTTTGATGTGTCGTAGTTAAGCTTTAACTATTTTGCAATAACAATATTCTTTCCAAGACATAACGATTTTCTTCCTGACTTTGTATGGAATTATTTTTTACAACCTAGAACTGACATCTGGAGATATAAATTTTTCAGGAAAAGAGACAGAACTTATCCAACAGTTCAATATTTAAAAAAAAAAAAATCATTCTTACAAACTCGCGAGAACTCTTATCTTATCTTTGACCTTACTCTTTCATTGGTAGAAATTAGTAGAACTTTCCAATTTCTCCTTTTGTTTCTCTCCAAAATTTCGCCAAATCTCTTCCTCTCTACATGTGCATATGTCAGCATTAATTAATGCCAGAATGGGTTTATTGCCTGTAATTCGTGCCAGCATTCTGCTCCTCCTTCACTTATTCCATTTCTATGCCTCTTCTTACTGTCTTATTCTCTCCTTTCCTCAATTCAGCGGCTATCTTCTTATCCTTCGCTCCTTTCTCTCATAGCCCTATTCTCATATCCTCCTGTTCCTAGTCTAGCCATTGGCCTTTGGACTATTTTTTGTTTATCTTTTCCCTGCCCTCCCTTGGCTACCTTCCCCAGTGCTTTTCAAGGTTTATGGACGAGCCGACTTTTTCTGAATTTCAAAGTAGTACAGATTTTCTTTTCCTTCTTTTCCGTCTGACATTCCACTGATTTTTTGCGCTCCTGAGTTTCCCTTTCTTCCTTGCAGTTTCTAGCAATTTCCCTGCTTTGTCCTTTCCTCTTTTGATTTTGTCGTGTATGTATTGAGCGTCATTGTCTTTCAAAAGGAGAAGCACATTTGATAGGGTCGCTTCCGGGAAGGAAACGCATCAAATTAACAGCAGATTCACACGCGGAAAGGAGCAACACAGCGGTGTTTTAGTCGGGAAGTGCAAAAATGATTGGAAGAAGGAGGAAGGAAAGAGGATTGGAAAGGGCATCTCAACAATCTGGACCCAGACAGCGAAATAGTGCAAATGCAGGGGTCCCCAGCAGATCCACAAACGGACCCTTTGTTTTGGGTAATGCAATACCATGGAGGTCCTCTAAGCGTTTTTGTCCTTCTCTTCATTACACAGTCTGCATTTCATTTCACTCGACAGCCACTTTTATCGCCATAAATTAATAATCTATGCGCCAGCCATACACATATCAAATTATGAATGTCTTGGCAGACACATAGCATTTTTAAATTTGAGAAAAAATGACCGCTGACTAGTTGCGTGCAATGGCAACTTATAAAAACAGCCAAGTAGCCACTTTGTTGGTAACTGGAATTGCGTAGAGGATCTCTTCTCTTTCAGGTAGCTCCTCTTCCAGAGTGGCTACTTTTACAAATTGTCCATACAGTTCATCCCGATCGCAAAGGTCCCAACCCCAACGTGTGGCGGCTTTTCGCTGTCTTCCCCATCCAATCATCATTTATGTATCAACTGAGCAATATCAGTCTCTCGTGAAGGGCGAAGAAGAAAATGGTCAGCCGTAATTTACGACTGTCCCCATTATCTGCGCAGTTCTCGTATGTAGTTTGCGACGAAATATAGCAAGGAAACTGTACGAATGATCGAGTGCGACGTCTGGATGATGAGCTCATTAGTGACTAATGCACATCGTATGGGGTCTCGATGCCCTATTTCATTGGCTCTAGCATTTCCTATTTGGATGAATTCAAATGTCAATTGTTACATTAAAAAGGAGAAGGAAGGAACGCACAAAACAATTCAATCTCTGAAAATGCAAGCGCATAAATAATTGATTATACTTTATTTCGATCGGACGGAAAATGAATGCTATCTTTCATCGCAGCAAATAAATTAGGACAATCGCGGTAATCGTTTAGAACCTTACGACTTTTTATTTTTATTAGCCTGACTTGTCTTCAGACTTCCGTCTCTGCTTTTCATGCTTTCATGCTTATGATCGTGTTTCTTCCGTTTCCAAAATGCCTTCCTTTGTCTGCCTCTGCTCCACAAGGCTGTTTAGCTCCGCCCGTCCTTTGCCAACCCCGAATAATGAGGTTAATTTCGATTGTGCTAAAAATGTGTGCATCTCGTGAAGGGAAAGACGAAGAAAAAACAGAAGCAGCAAGAAGCTTTGGAAATGCGAGCGAGAGACTGGGCAGGAGAAGCGGCTTTGAACAAATTGGGACACATTCGACAAACGAACGACGAATGCAGGATGATGAGCTGTTTAAGCCTGTTGAATTTTGTCTTCCAGTATTCATTTTTTCTCGATTATTATCGATTTTCTGTCACTTTGCCGGCAACGATTTTTTCCAACTCAGCACGATCGTTTGCATTCCAGCATTGTTTGGAAATCTCGACTTACGACTAGAAACTCATTTGCATCTGCGTGGAAAGTCATACGTTTTGCATTTATCTTCTGCACTGTACAATCAAATGGTCGATTGCGGATTTGTATTAAATTTGCTGCGATGATTCGTCGAGAATTACAAACTGAGAAATCGAGATCAAACGGGGGATGAAGAATGGAGACATTAGCCGGCCGATCTGAAACAATATCCGTTTGGCAAGGGGATGGAGGAAAGGGACATTGTGCAATCAGTACTTTCTCTAGGGCTCTCTTCATCCAAGCTTTATCTCTCTCCTCATTCTCTACCTAATCTACTTCTCCTCTACTGTATTTGTACAGTTGCATTGTCGGCACTTTTGGTATGGATTTTCTCCCGGTGTGTTTCTCGTTTCTCTGTCTGCCTGCGTATTTCCTCTGAAAATATCCTTTTCTGCTGCACATATCATCCAATTGAATACACAGTACATAGAATTGCATAAAGACCGCAGGAGATGTTTGCTTATTGGTTAGGTCCCTTATTCATTAAAGGCTTAGCTAGAACATGGAGCATGCTAACACGAAAGGAACGGATAGCATAGTTCAAGAGGCTTTCTCTAGAATCGTCTATTTCAAGGGATTATCTGCATTCCTCATCTAGTATCAATAGATCACCGTTCCAAGGAATTTCAGCGATACGTGACTTCATAAATCTCCCTTTTGTTCTCGTATTTTGCTCTATGCTCCTCGAACCCATCTATTAAATATTAATAATGAGTGAAAGTGGAAATTAGCGTCTAAAATCGAGATGACTCCTCCCGGATAATGCGAGGATGAAATGCACAGGCAGGTGCCAGGCGAAAGATAAGGGAAACCCCGGAGTGCACTAGACACAGGATGGGAAATGAGAAGCCAGAGGTAACATGCAAAAGAGGATATGAATAGGAGACGATAGTAGAGCAGATCCCATAAAGATGATCTAAATTACTGCCGCCGGTTTGTTTAGATTTTCGGATAAAAATTTCCTTTCTTTCAACGATCTACCGCATTGTTTGAATTTGGGATGTTTTGATTATTTGAATCAAAAATTTTCATTGACATTCCTCTTGCTTTGTTGATAGTCATTATTCTTTTAGATCTCTCTTACGCAATTTACCATTTAATTTTGCCAAACAATTTTTAGACAACTGAACTCACATGGTTCGAAATCGCGTCTATTTTCTCTTTCATTTCTACTGATCTGGTTCAAATTTGGTATTGTTGCAGAGTTTACTAGTTCATAAAAACTGACCAAATTTCACCTTTGTAGGCAAGCGATAAACGTAGTGAGTGCAAACAGTCAGGTTATTTGATCACAATTTCCACATCTTCTTTCTGGCAACATTACATAACTTTTGCATCATAATAATCTACTACGAATCCATTTCTATTCATACTCTGATATTCCAAGGTAGTTGGTCCTTATTTACTGCCTCTCACGGTATTGTGCGTGATAGATAGCCCATATAGACGTATCAGTTGGAACGATCTGTACTTATCTGCCTAAATATCGTCCGCCTAACTACTACGTGGCTGCTGCCACTCCCGCGGTGATTGGATGGTCGAATGTAAATATGACCGGGCTATTCCTCGGTTCTCTAGTTCATTGCCCTATTCTGCTCTCATTGACATGAGTTCAACTGTACTCATCATATGTTGATCTGCTGCTTAGCTATGACTATTTGTATGCACCCTGTCAAAGACTAATCGTTCATCCTTTTCTCCTACCAAATCCTCACATCTGTCTTTGTCTTGTCTCTATCCTTTCATTTCCCGTCGATAGTCTAATTCTCTCAGCCATCCTCCACCTTCGCACTCGTCTCCCTTTCTTCGTTTATCTCATTTCGATGAAAGTGCGCAAATCTTCCGCAGTTGTTTTTCATGTAGAGCGAATCTCTGTATTTCACCCAAATAACCATTCTTCTTTTCACTCGTCGTGTTTCTGTTTGCCTCCTTGCGTTCCGTCGTCGCCCCGTCCTCACCCCTTTCTCCTCGCTTTTTGCAGTCAAATTCCCCGTGCTTTGCACTTTGCTAGGCGTTTTCATCGCATTCTTCTTGTTTTTCTGCAATTACCGTGGACAATGCTTCGTATCTCCTCATCCAGCTCTCATAACTATGCCTGATTCACTGCATAATCGTATCGCCAGCATCGTTCTCTCCTAATGCGCATATTGTAAGAGAGAATTATTCATAACTTCATGTGCAACGCATATTGGCTTTTGACGTTAGCCACTGTGTATCGGACATTTTGATTGCCATCGACAACGCTTAATGAAAATCCGTACCTATAAATGTCCGCAGATGCCTTTTTCTTTTCAGCAATTTATACAAACGGAAATCTTTTTCGATCTTTTCAATTTACAAAACACTCCGATGTAGGTATGCTCAAAATGAAATTTCGCAACTGTAGCAACTCTTTTGAGAGAATCATCGCTTTCGGCTCGCTTACTGAAAGCTATTCAGCGCTTTTCACGGCGTCTATTCAGTTAATAAGTGGCAAAATCGCATCGGTGTAATATAATATGCATTATGATTTTGGCTGCCTGCTAGTGAATGAGTGGCGATTACGAATGGGCCTTCGTCCGTTCATTCCGTTCATCGTTCGTCGCTTAGGCTCACGTAAGCACCCACTCATAATTGTACTCTCATTCGGATCACAATAGAACGTATCCGACTCCGATACGCACATTACTCACATTATTCAATCCTTTATTTATGCCTTTCTGCATCGCTTTCCTGCTCTTCATTTTCTTCACCCAACAACCGTCAATTTTTTACGTTTCTCACATTTTATAAACTTTTCTCACAGGCCATTGGCTCTCTCCATCCATCCCTCTCCCATCTCTGCGTCCTCCCCTTATTATCATTCAATCATTCTTCATTCCTTTCCTTCATTTTTCTTTCGATTTTTCCCGTAGATTCGCGCACGCTCGTCGCGTTTTTCCGGTCTCATTTTTTCTGCGTATTCGTCGCCCTTTCGTGTTTTCTTTTTTACCACAGCGCGATTTTTATCGAATCTTGGGCTAGAGGGCTGAACAAACTCCTTTGCTACTGCTGCAGAGACGCCTCGCACAGCGGAGCGGCAACCTATCCCCCAGCAGTCCTGCTGCTATTTCCCCTATTATCTTTCGAAACTATGTGACTATTTGCAGATATATATATATAGTGTCGAATCTCGAAAATATCCACACCTATCTATCAGTCCGTTAGCAGTCCTTCTTCCTATATTTTCCATTTCCGTTTTGAGAGTACTAATAATTATCTAAACTCTCTTGGAGTCCACAGATTCTCAGACTCCACCCCCTTCAATATTTCCCCTACCCCCAGTTTCTTTCCATCTCTTCACTTGTTCCTACCCCGTTCACATGTCATGGCTCCGCCCCTTTTGTGTCCTTTCTTTCCGTACTTTTCAGTGTTGTGGCAACCCCTTTCGCATTTCTTTTTCTCTCTCTCTCTCTACCATCTTTTTCTCTTGTTTTAGCTTGGCAATCGTGTCTCCGTCTGACTTTTTGTTTTTTCGCCATATCACGTTTAGTTTTTGTTAGCTTTTAGTCGATCGTAAAAACAATCGTATCGAATATCCGAAAAATTAAATCGCGTTTTACGTCAACCGGCTAGGGACGATATGATTTGCAAAGTCAAGTGATAAAATGCCCAATCTGCTGCAACGGCATTTTATCTTTGACCGATCAAAACATCGCGCGTCTCGCTGATTTGCGTAGAGCGACACGATTCATTCGTGCATAATTTATCGTACATAGCTTTCAGATGAAGCAGTCGTGATGCAACCGCGCAATTTGGCTGCCCCGTCGTCTGCTGTCTGTCAGCAGGCCGCTGAGTCCTTCTATCAACCTGCTATCACTCCTGCTGCGAATTTCCAGCAGGTTTGTTACCACGAGAACCATAACATTGCATTCCTTCCTCGCACCTTTTACGATCTACGTTCTCTCATCTTATGACCCAAGAAGTTACCGCATCGAAACACCCTCTGGTCATTTTATAGCTCATAGACTGATGATCTCCATGCAAAGATAAAACTAAATATGCTGCGCTCTAATGCTAGGATAGGCTATCAGCTCAAAGATCTTAACGAGCGCAACATTTTATTGCTATCTAACTGTCTAATTACCTGCGAGAGCTACCTTCCATTCCTCTTATCGTTAGTAAACTGTTTGACTGCTGAATTGCTATCATCGTTGTACGGAATTGAGAAAAAATTGGGCAATGATAAAAATAGTGAGGACAAAAGAGCAGCTGCGGATATATTGAGAATCTGTACATCTCTTTCGAATTGCTAGTAACGAATTACGAATTTCGAAATTTACGAATTACACGATTTACAAGCACTTTACATAGGTATGGACATGTGTACAAACACAGTCCATTCCCTATCCCTCATCAGCAAATTATGAATTGTCCATTTCAGAGTCCACAGCCTTCATTCTCCTCATCTTCTCGTCCGTCTATTCGCCGAGCCACGCCCACTTGTTCCCCATCTCTCTCACTTAGTAACGATCATCCTCTCCTCGGATTGCAGATGCACAATCTGCTCGCTCTCCAACAGCAGCAGCAGCAACGGCGGTTCGTCCAGCCCTCGTCCAACAATCCTCCACCTCATCAGTTGACTGATCCCGCGCTGTTCGAGAAGCAACTCATGTTCGGCGGCCCGAATCGAACGATGTCCAACAATCCGCCTCAGTCTCGATCCATGTCGCATTCGCAATCTCCTGTCGCCTATCATGCCCCACAACGACTGCCGCTCCATCAAAGGCAATACGATCTTCAAGTCGGAATGAAAGGTGCGTCCAAATCAAAGTACTTCCGAAAGATAGAGATAATTTTTCGAGATTATCCCCTTTAGTCACTAGGTCTTATTCACAGGGTTTCTTTATTCAAACAATTAGCTAGTCTGATAACATCTCTGCAGATACAATCTCTTATCAAAGTCTTTCCTTAGCGATAGAGTCTTCATCTGTCAGTTTGTCAGTCGGCATTTGTGAGTTGCGCATCCCTCTCTCTGCCCTTCCCTCCTTCTTCCGGATGTCGGCTGTTCTCTGTTTTGCATTTGTCTGTCTAATCGCCTAATCTTCTGATCTCTGCCTAAGTGATCGATCGCAAAATGGGAGTAGTGGACAAAAAAGCGACGGCCCTTGAGTCTAAACGAAATGAAAAAGCGAAAGCCAGACGAAATATGTCGAAAAAATCGCATTTACGAGGTCATTCTCTATGCAATGATCGGTCTATTTGCTTTTCGATGGGTGCGCAGGGACTACTTAATCTGAAATAATGATCGGTATCTTAAAGAATATCTGCTTTGCGTCATCTATCTGCAAAATGCAATTTTTATGGTTACAAATCAACTGGCACTACTCGCAGTCGCACTATCAATCTATTGTCTCTCTTAGTTTGTAGCTTCTGCATTGCTCGTTATCTGCGTTAGATCGAATCGAAAAGTGTTGCAAAGTGCTGAGTGCGAAGCGTTCAAAGAACACTCCATCAACTATACGATTTTTTTACCTGCTCCTCTTCACTCCATAACATTTTTAATTCCATTATCAGTGATAAATGATTAAATAGTCCGTTTGGTAGTACGAGGCTGGGGGAGAATGTTCAGCTGTCTATGATTTGACTCTGCGACTTCGCTCATTCAGTTTTTCATCACGAGGTGGCGCGGGCAGCTGTGCCAAAAAGTGCAACGACAGGGGCTTTGGGCAGCATTTTTCGCGTCATTCATTACTATTCCCCAGTGCTTCGATGCTCACCTCCCGTGATGTGTGTATGTTAGTGTTTAACAATTCAATCTGACACTCTTCTCAATTTTCATTCGACTGATGGCGCAAAATTGATAGCTAATGATATGAGGACGAGGACCAAAGCAGAGGATTGCACTTAGTGAGAAAATGACTGGTGCCGTGCCGACATTTGTTCCTGCCGATTGCCGCTAGACGGAGCAATGTTTAGTTGCACTTCTGATCCTTTTGATCTTCGGAAAATATCTGAGGCGAAAATGATAGCGAGACGTCGATAGCAACCTTCAGAGATTTTTCCATTAAAACCAAACATAATCCTTCTTTCAACATTGCAACATTCACATCTAATTCGGCTGGAATGTCAGCGTCATGATTGTTCGTACTGACGAAATATTCAAATTGGATCGGAATATAATACGCAAAGTACATTTGCGCGGCAACTGGTATTCGCGAATGGAACAAATTCTGCACAGAATATCTCGAGTTCATTTGCATATTTAACAGCATAAGCAATATTCCACCTGTCTTTCGAAAATTGTTACCCCCTATTCGGACAAATAGGCGTGTTGACCAAATCTAAAATAGTTAGTCATAGCCACTCGAGAATCGCTGAGAAAATGCAACGTTATGCAATATTTTCTCAACAGTCAAAATCGGAACTCTCACTAATGAAATCGAAATTTCGCAAGGTCATTTGGTTGTTAGGCGTCGGCAAATCCAATAGGTTTTTTTTCGAAAAGAAACTTGTACTTTTATGAAATTCGGCAAAACATTCGACAAGAGTCTGGGAGTTTGTCTTCGGCACATCAGGTATTGTTGCTGTTGCGCATGGCAATTGGGAATGTCTCGGTGTCTAAACACTCAACCGATCGACGCGTCTTTCAGCCCCTTTGAGGCCTCCCCTCAGACTGACTGCTCTTCAACTCGAACTGTTTGCTTTTTTCTGTCTCGGCTGATTCGGCGACGGAAACGTTTTTTCTGTTTGAGCTTTCAAATGACGCGATTTGTATGGATTCAAAACGCCGCATTATTCATGCGCGCTGGGAAGAGTTCTCAAAGTCAAAGGTGGAATGAGTTGGCTCGAGTCCTTTTCGATGAACGTTTTCTGCTTGCCTCGATTGGTCCGACTCTCGAGACATTTCAATTGTATTGCTACCCAAAATGAGATATGATGAACGGACAAATCAACCGGCAAAAATTACACAAAAGTCAATTAGACGGACGAATTTGAGAGGCAGAGGAGAGGAATGAGAAGGCCGCACGTGCCGACGCAGAGACGATGCAGTCCGAGGGACGAAGAACGAGAAGAACACGCAAATGCGAATTAACGGAGCAACAAATCGGTCCAATCGCGAATTGCGCAGAAAGAGGAGTCGAAATGACGGTAGGCAAAAGTTAGGCTCAAGGTCAACATATGCGAATAAGGCAATGAGAGAACAAGAGCCAACCCTCAATCTAATTCGAAGGAAGATTGTAACATTTATCGATGAACTTTTCAATATCAGAGAAAGTATCGAAGACCTGGTAGAGGGAACGATGATGTGTTTGACACCCTCGATCTTTTGATACCTGAAAAATTGCAAGATCTTGAAAGACAAATTTAGCGGTTACACATAATTGATCAATTATTGCATCTGCAAGGAAGCGAGAAAAGATGGAGGTGAATTTTCTACGCAGTAGAATAATACTTTCTTGGGCACATGGCAACTCTGTTTGAAGATCAGGCTTCCCTCATTTTCGATTTGGTCATCAACAGTTTCTCATCTTTGAACTATTGATATCAAAAGATGAAATTCCCTTTTCAGTTTTCTTTTGAAATTTCCGTTTTCAAATTTACTTTCAATTCATCTCGTTCCCGATCAGATTGACTCTTTTGATATTCTCTGCTTTGCTCGTTGCAATAGTCGTTGCAAAACCGATGGAAAGTGAGAATTGACTGAAGGCATTGAAGGGATGGACTGAAGAACTGAAGGCCTGAGAATGAATGGGAAGAGGAAAGGGAAATTTGCAACGAAGATTGATAGCAGCTCGTCATTTGTCTTCTGCCTTCACGCTACTGTTTCTCTCCTCGTCTTCTTCAGTCCCTTTTGTCCTTCTGTCTTCACTTTCGTCTTGTCTCCCCCACTTCCCTAGGCAGCCCAAGCAGTTCTGCAGTTTTCACTCCCTCGCCTCCTCGCCTCATCGTTCTTATATTTGAAGGTCAGACAAATGATGAAATGAAGATTTTAAATAATTGACGAGGGAGTGTACACGCGTGTGAGCGAAGAAACAATAAAACTCACACATACAACGGCTATCCAAAGACGAAGGTCGAAAGCGTATATACATACAAAATATGGTCTGAAATTTTGGTATTGAACTGCTCTGACGGAGCAGAGATTTAGGACAGAAGTTGGACGATTTCTGTATTGTATCGTCAATGATCAATTATTTAAAGCGAAGTAGATGACACTGACTTTTGATGCGCAGCAATTAGCACGTTGTTTGCAGCAGACTCTACGCAATTACACCATATTCAAGAAATGGGTAGACGACTATTTGTAAATACGCAATGC
The DNA here is from genome assembly GCA_964036155.1 of Diploscapter coronatus. NCBI lineage: Eukaryota > Metazoa > Nematoda > Chromadorea > Rhabditida > Rhabditidae > Diploscapter > Diploscapter coronatus. The sequence goes on along the minus strand of OZ038423.1, from coordinate 49,478,550 downwards.
ACACGTTGCATATTCGGATTTGTGCATCATTGATTTCGTTCGTTATCGATCATTGACAATAATTGAAATCATATTCGAAAACGCGTCTTTGAAAGGTCATAAGGTCAAATTTCTTTATCTTTACTAACATTATTTCGAGCTCAAAATCAGTAACTTTTCAAAATAGTAATGTCGAATTAAGAGATCTTTTAAAAATGTACTATTCAACGTTTCTTCTTTTTCAAAGCTATTAGATGAAATACCGTAAACCGGCTAATTTTTGTAGATCGCTAGGGCCACTCATCAAAAGCTGCAATTCGAGTCGCAAAAAGATTAGCATCTAATCTGTTTTCTCTAGTGCCTCCCCAGGTATCGGTATCTCTCACGCATAATTAATTGCGAATTGTCTTCAATCTAGAGGGCCTACAGACCTACACAGACATGCGCAGTTAGATCGGCACGTCCTTTACGACCTCTAAACATGAGGGAATTATACTACGCAATGCGCATAATACGATTCGACATTTTCGGGTCTCACACCAATTGAAATTCGTCTGACTAAATCATGACGTAGGGAATGGGAACAGAAACTTTGAAGGAAAAAAATCAGTTTTCATTTTCTTTCCATACGAAGAAAGCAATAAATCTTATCAATCAAATCCTTCAGCAGCAGACGTTTTTTCGCCGTGTCCGAACTATAGACTTGGAATCGATGAATTGGGGAAATAAGGGGTTTTCTATAGTTTGATTTTATAAGGAAATATGTAAGAATTAGTGGACGAATAATCTTGTAAGCAGAGGATGGACGATTTTCTCAGTAATTCCCACATTTTGCTTCATTTGCTTAGACCCCCCGTCGAGTTTTTATGGCCTCAATGATTGTCAATCTGGTAGGCTTTGCTGCGTTCCCTCTGGCAGAGCGAATCATTGCCATTCGAAGATTTTATGGGCAAATTTTCCTAAACTCGTCCTTTTTCTTCGATTCGACCTTCCCCTTTATTGATTTTTCTCGTTGTCTGACTGTTTGAACGGACGAAATTCACGTTCTGCATTCAACTGGAAACGAGCAAAACCCTCATCAGTAGTAGCAGCAGACACAATTGTGTGACCGTAAATTTGCACTTTTAAAGCAGCAACAGTTCCAATTTGTCGTATTGACAGATCGAACCCATAAAAACTCCGTAGCTTTGAAAATTTGTCCACGAAATTTTCTGGCTAACACAAAGACACAGATACGATCAAATTGCTTCTTTCCAAATGTGCAACTTTTTCCCAAATTATTCCTCACCACATTCATTTCATCCTTGCTTCTTTTTCGATTTATCGAACAAAATTTCCGGGATGATGAAAAAGCTTTCTGCGGCGATTTTCCTTATTGTTCTTTGAGCTGCGAAGAATTCTCGTTTCATCGCTCGTAGTAATTTCTTGAAAGATGAAATCGAGAGGTCGACAAAAGTACACGAGGCCGTTGTTGTCTTGTTCTTCTCGAATTACCATCGGCTAAAGTTTTGAAAAACTCGAATAACAGTTGGTTTTGCCCCTACTGTTGCGAATCGCCCCCTAGCCTCTGCGTGACACAGAGAAGTGAATTTTTCTAGTTCCGATGTTGCGAATTGTGAAGAGGAAGATGTAAAAAGGATGTAAGAACAACTGTCCTTCTTCTTCTTCGGTTTCTCCGTGTCTTAACGTGAATTTTGTGAGTTTTGCCGAAAGTTTCGAGGTTTCGTGCGAGCTGTCGTCTCGTCGAGGTTTTTCTCGGTTTGTCCGTTCCTCGTCCTCCTTCTCCTCTCCACCAGCGTGACGCATCAGCCTTTGCCCCTTCCATCCCCAGTCCTTTGCAACTTCTTTGCGTCCTTTCTGCTCTCCTTCTTCTTCTCCTTTCAGTCATTCCTCCTATCCCTCGCCGTTTTTCATTCTCCTTCTCTTCGCGATTTTTTTCTTCTGCCAACCGGTTTTTGCGCCGTCGAAGAGAATGGCACCGCCTCTGTATCGATGGAGAGACGGCAGGCGGGGAGAGAAGGAGGAAATGCGATGAAAAACTTAGAGTTTGGATGGTGTGGACTCTTCGAAGTAAAAAAATGTGAAGGAGAGGAAAACTTTGATTCTTCTCTCTTCTCATCGTCTGCTCTCTCTCTCTCTACCTCGGCCAATTGCCACACTATTTCCAGGGTCAGCTGACTGTCTATGTTGAATGGGTAAAAAATGACTGAAGTAGGGGCAAAAAATGGCAGAAAAAGAGGAGAACCGGGGAGGGAAAAGAGAGCATAAGGCTGACTGTGTGCAAATCCTGAGCCAATGCAAACCCGCCAGCCTGCCTGACAGCGCGAAACCAAAGCGGCAAAAGTTATCACTCCACGAGAACGATAAGTCGATGATAATATAGGGGACCGACCCTGAATGTCAAGATTGGGAAAAATCAAACGAAACATCAAAAATCGCAACTTTATAACGATTTTATCGCTGCTCACTGTTTCAGTTGAATGGATGATAAAATTAACAGATAACGCACCAGATTACCAGGACTTTGCTAACTATTTTTAGGACCAGACGGTCTACGTGATTTCCGGAGATCAAAATTCAAAAGAGCGTCACTAGTAATTATTATCAATTTTTGTCTCGTTTGATCAGGTGATGTACAGGCTGTAGTCGCGAATTTTGAAACTTCTTTGCTTGTAAGGAAGAGACATAAAGAATGTGAGACAGTTTTTTTTCTCGATTTGCGACTATCGGGAGTTCAAATGTTTTACGACGTGGTTATCACTCTTGAAATTTCCGTATCATCAGCGTATCATTGCTTTCGTTTTTCTTCAGAGGCACTCATAAATTTTCGCTTTTTGTCTGCTCAACGAAAGTTTTGATAGCCGTGAAGGCGAGAAATTTTTAAAATTACTAATAAAGGTGGCATATGTAGCGAATGTGTAACCAAACTACACAGATAGTAAACTCATAATTCCAAAGTCATTCGGGTATCTCATATCGTGGTCTAAGGAGAATAATGATAGGACGTAAAATTGCTTATGATGGCATGATCGCCCGATTGGATTTGTGTGATTTCAAGACCCCCTGTTCTCAGACAGGTCACGTATTGGCACTTTGCATCTTTTGATCTCTATGATCGCATGTCTGGCCTTGGTACATCTAGCCCGTTCTCATTCTCAGACACTGGGCCAGACACTCAGACAGACAGACAGAAAACTCCATTTGGTAGCATTGCACTGGTACCAGCCGTTGGGATGAGATGGGAGTAGCTGCCACTCGTCTGCCCATTTCCCTTCCCACTTCCGATGTCTCACCCCCAGCCCAACCCAATTCCCTTTCATCTCCCCTTTTCCTTGATTTGTACACGGCTCCCAGTCACACACAGAAAAACATGTGCCATCGCGTGAAAAGCGGACTGACAAAATGTGTGTGAAAATTTGAACAAAGAATGAGACGAAAAGCGCGCGTACGCGCGGCAAACTCGACAAGTTTGAATTCTTTGATGGTGAGAAGCTCAAAATTTGAAAAGATTCGAAAATGAATATGATTAATGGTTCGTAAAAATGTGTTGGTAGAATTGTACGAAATTGGATCGAAATTTCCAGAACCGAAGCAGTTTTTGTGGACTGCAATTTTGGGATTTTGGTTCTGATAGTCTATTGAAGGATTACTGTGGAATAGTTCGATCAAATAAAGTCGGCTGGCAAAAAAGACGATATCCCTTTCCTCTGCTTCTTTGTGGAAATCTCTCTATGCTAATCCCTTTTTTCGCAATTTCATATTCGCCTCTCAATTTTCGCGATCGAATGAAAATAAAGGTGAAAATAAAGCGAGATAAAGGAGATTTGAGAGGGCAGAAAGAAAGGGATCTATGAAAGACCCTCTGACAAGGACAAAGAGATCATCAGCTCAAGTGAGGGAGGGGATTACCTGTAGATTAATCGAGCACCCAGACAAGCATCAGTTATTCAAAGTGGAATATGCAAAATATGGGAATTTATATCGAATGTGGGTTGAGTTGGAGGTGGGAATGAGTGTTGAAACAGGATTCGTCTGCATACAGATACGAAGTGAAAATAAATTCAGAAAATATGGCATATCACATGATAAACTTATACTCGAAAAATAATTGGGAATTGTAAAGCTCTAATTATTCGAAATTGATGCCAAGACTTTTTTACATAGGTATCTTTACTCGTTTGTCATAGTTAAGGTCTCGATGACTTACGGTATTAGATATGTTTTAAGAAAATTAACATTTGTTCTCACACTTTGTACCATTATCAAGTTATGAATACGCATTTAGTTTTTAACGTCTTTTTATCAGAAGTATTCCATCATATTCCGCTTGTCTTAAAATTCTTTAATTCGAAAATATCTTCTATCTCCATCTCCGGCACGCGACAGCCTTCAGCTCTACAGCCAACTACCGACTAATTGCGCTTTGTCTCTCACAACGCCCCAGACGAACGTCGAAAAGACAAAATAAGGAGGCGATAAAATCTGTCCTATCTATCTAAAGAACCTGTGAATGACTCACGAAAATATGAAAATACGAATTTGCGACAGGACACAATAAAATAATGACAATTTCAGACGTTCCAATTTGGCTGAAGACATTACGACTGCACAAATACACTCCTTTACTGGCATCGATGTCGTACGAACAAATGATGCAGTTGAATGACGAGCAACTGGAGCAATTACAGGTAAGAAATGAGTTTCAGAAAGGAAATGTCACATTTTTGGATGAATGAAAATTTTGACAACGTAAAACAATCGGAAGATGCATGATACATTATTTGAGGCATAGTCCAATTGTTTAAGAAGGGGTGCCTTACCTACCATCTCCTATTCTATTTTCCTATGTCTCGTGTCATAATGTCATGCAGTTTCTAAATAGCCAAACTAATTACCTTGTAAATTGGGACTTCAATTCCTTCAATCATAATCAGGACTGATCAAAGACTAAAATTTGAAAAAAAAACTTAAAATCAAAGACAAAGTTTCGTCCAGTCCCGACCATAATTATATCTTCTAAAACATCGAATTTCAAATCCAGAAAATTTTCTTCCATTTCAGGTGACGAAAGGAGCTCGACGAAAAATTCTTCAATCTGTGGAGAAACTGAAGGAGAGGCCAAAAGTGTTGAAGGAGTGGCAGGCGAATCTGACGTCTCGACAGAAAGAAGCGTGCGTTCGATGCGCGATTTGCGTGATTCGACAGATGCTTTCGACTCCTCTGATGGGGCTTGACCCAGAGGGAAAGGCCACGGGCAGCCAGTTGGAAGAAATCGACGGGCTGCTGCAGTCTTGTGTCACCATCTCTGATAACGTAATAGCTTGAAAGTGAAATTGAAAATTAGTTGAAAATAATTGTAGAATATTCCTGCACTTATCGTCAGGACGGTGGGAATCATCCAGCAGCACATCTTCCCGTCATCGAAGTACTGCGCGGAAATCGAAGACGAATATCTGCTTATGCTATTCTCGATATTCGATCGAATCGTCAACAATGAGGTTCATTAGTGATTTGATCTCCATTCTCATATGAACATATCTTTAGGCCTTCACGATTGCCCAGAAACAGCGCGTTTTGCAATGGAAGAAGTTGGCTCGTAAATTTGTGTGCCCAAGCGAGTTGCGCAAGCATCGAATGCTCATTCCCTATGCTGGTAAATGTGAACACTGCTATGCGAAGGAGCAGTTCGTGCAGAAAGTTGCATCAATCGCTGGATGCTCATCTGGACTCGATCCACAGATGATGTCACTCTTCCAGAACTTTTGTGTAAGAAATAAAACTATTGAAACGCAAGCATATCGAACATCTTTAGAAAATTATGAACGTGCCAGCTGACAACGAACATCTTCAACGGTTCTTCATGGTACTTCAGTCGAATGCAGCAGCTCAGAATTTACAAGCGAACATCATGGCAGCTACTCTGCAGTCACAAGCTACGCAGATCATCAACAACCAGATTCTGGCGAATCAGAAGGCACACCATCTTCATCAAGTAAAACAAAATAATTTGAAGAAAAAAAACGAAAATATTTTCAGATGCTCCAACAAAGCCAGAGCATGCGCCAATCTCCACCACAAAAGAGAATACCAAGACGAGTGGAGTCTCGTCCAGAGGAGACTCCAATCATGCCGATGGGATGCTCGCAACAGGCCAGAAAGGTTTGAATAATGAAAAAAAAAGAACTTTGTTCATGATAATTTTCAGCCTCAGCTCCAAGCCATCAACATCCCCCAATATCGATCCGCTCCAAATCATATTCCGATGACGAGCAACGGCATGCGACATAACAACGAACAAGCGAGGGGAATTGAGAACAATGATGTTCACCTCGAAAGAAATGTGTCTCAACCCATGCAGGTATTGGTCTCATTAATGGTACTTCAATAAAATCTCGCATTTCCAGATCGGGCCTCAAGTGACTCGAAAGGATGCTGCCACCTCGCCTCATATCAACAACCAAATGCAACCATCTGCAGCTCTGATGCAGCAAAGGGCAAATATCATGCAGCGACAAAACAACCAAGTATCTCAGCAGGTAGAAAAAGATTAAAAAAAATCATTTAAAAATATTTTTAGCCGGCGTCTTCCAATAATCAGATCAACATGCAATGCTGGCCGTCTGCTATCTACTCTTCCAACGACATCGTCACCTTGCAGAACCAACTCGAGGAACAGGTCCGCGAGGCCAATGCGGTTTGTGGCCTAGACACTTATCTAATTCTCATCATCCCGAAACGAATCGTGCAATTTCAGCTGAACCTCTCGATGAACCCTTGGGTGATGGAGAACGAAGCTACATCCGGCTATTCCTCGTGCACATCGGACCGTGGCAGCTGCTCAGGCGCTGGCAGTCCACGCACCCGACACGAGTCTGGTGTGACGATGTCGACGAGAGACGGTTTCAACCACGCCATCCTGCTGCTCCCCTCTAATCCCACTCCAACGCCGGCGACTCCCTCTGGTTCGACCCCTTCTCCCTCGACTGCTCGTCTTCCCCCAACCGCATGCCCGTCAAGCACGTCGTCTCCTCGTCGCCCTTCTGCCGTCTTTCCCGAGCCTCTCAACACGAATTCGCTTACTCTTGGAGACATGGATCCCCAATTCGAGCGCGCTTTCAACGTCCTCCTCACAAATCTCAATCTCAATTGCGTCTAAATGTGCGTCTACATCAATTGGTTTTCCTGAGTTGATGTTTCAGGACTTCCACCAATTTTTGATCAACTCTAAAAAGCAGTCGATTGTATCGATTTCTAGCGTTTTCTCTTCCAATTGAGTTCAGCTATCTTGTGTCGTGGTGAAGTATCATTTTCTTTGCAGCACTGCCACTTTACTCACGTTTTATTCCCCTATCGTATCTTTTTCCGATAATTAGTCACATTTTTGTTACTAATTAATTTAAATTGCATCGTCGTTGATATTTTATTCTTCTTTTTGCTAAGGTTATATCCGTTTCATCATCACATATTTTCTACTCACATTTTGCTGGGGCAATGTCGTTTTTGCAGTCGATCTTAGGCGCGGTTTCATTGGTGCGAAAATTGCTGATTGATCAAAAATATCGTTAATTCTACCGGAAAGTTGCCCGTATCGGAGCTAAATTGTATGAGTTTGCGGCTAACTTTCGTTTAATTATAGATATTTTCATCGATCAACAATTTCCCGCATCCGATCTTTTTCGTGTGTGACATCCACTCCATGTAACCCCGTTTGTCACGATTTTCATATTTCATATCCGAAATATCTAAAAATGTCTTTTAGTTCATCGAATTTTTCTGGTTGGTTCGAAAACATCGAAAACTCGGAATCAATCAGCCCTTTCCAATATCGAATTGCTACATTTCCGCTTCTGTTCTATCAGCTTTCGCTCATTTGTGTGGATTGTAATTACCTTTTCAGCTGAATCGTGTGAAATTCCAGCTGATTTTGTGGATTTTCTCCATTTTTTAAAACGATTTTTCCTATTTTCTCTGCCGATCTCTCCCCGCTTCACACACAGTTGTCGTCGTATCGTTTGCACTGGCAGATTCAGTGCATTCGTTCATTTTCTTTGCTTTGCTGCTTCATTTTGGCTAATCGATTTGTCATTTTTGCTGTTGCACTGTATATCCGAAAAGCGCAATTTGATGATGTTCATATGTGCACTATCAGCCGTGCATCATTTTGATTATATTTTCAAAGTTTCGAAAAAATGATGCGGTTCCCATCAAACTTGTAAAACATTATTCAACTTCAAAGTTGCTACGATGAACTTGAAACACCCGGTAGATCCGTCATTATTTTTCGAAAATGCTGATGTCATTTCTCAACTTGAGATGTCTTGCTCTGACCGTTTCACTTGATCACTTCACTGCACTTCCCTTCCTTCATTAGTGCTTTCACACATTAAATCAACAAATCATCATTTTCATCATTATGATTATGTTAACTTCCCGTCCATTCAGTCTTCATTCATCGCTGTATTACATTCGTTTATCTAACTTTATGATGCAATCATCATTTTTCATAGGTTTTCTCCATAGTTTTGTGTTTTCTGTGCAGGTTTGCGCTTTATTCTTCATTTTATTTTGTGTATGGACAGAGAATTTGATAACCAACTCATTTTATCCAAAACTAAGACAAATATTATCGTTTCTCTGTTCGTTGTGATTTTTCTCGGCCTTTTGCTGCACCCATCGCGTTCATTTCCAATTATTAGTTTTAGCTCAATTAACCACTTTCGATTGCTATAAATAGTCGAGAGAGCTGGCCTTATGACCCTATTTCGTGATGATATGATTCCTAAATTTCAAAATCAAAATAGTTGGGGAACTCATGATATCTTAAATTCGAAATATATGAAGTTGTAATTTGTCTTGACGGCAATTTAAAAACAATAACACGATTTTGACAATAAGACATTGAGATGGCAAGAATTATTCCGCCATTAGCCAAACCTATTCCCCATTTATTCGATAGTTTCTAAGCATAGTCGTTTCATGTCTTATTGGTAAAAATCTTGCTATTTTTGAGTTACCGTCTTGTTTAAATTTCAATGTTCCTTTCTTTAAAAGTCTGAAGAGTCTAAAAAGATATCATATCATTACGACAACTCCAAATTCAGTGCATAGCCTTCTTATAATTCAATAATTCATCTATTATTCAATCAAAGAAATAGTCTTTTGAATCATCGTCGTGCTGTTCTATTCTTCATATGATTTGCGTGGACTTTCTTCTTTTCAAATCGAACTCTTAGTTGAATTGTAAAAAGATAACTTGTAGGTACAAATTGTGTAGAGACTGATTGTAGGGCGAATATACAAAACTGTAGATGAACCATTACCGATTTTAGCTGATTATCAAATTGAGAGGCTGGAATGGGAAGTCAATGTTTTTGAACGAAGAATTCCCATTCCAGCCTCAAATTGCTTGCCATTTACAAGATTTTATGAAAATTCTAGTTTTTAGACTCAAATTCTATACATACAAGATTTATTAGTTGTGAAAATCATGCTTTTCTAGCTCTGAAAAATGAACAAATGAGTTGAAAGTTTGACTATTTTTCTCATTTGATCACTTTCGCAATGTATTTTTGATCAGAGATATGATTTTCAAGACTAAGTAATTTCAAAGAAATTTGTCCAAGATTGTACCATTTTACTATTTCATGTCTGTAGAAATGCGCGCACCTTCCTCATTTCTTCCGCTGTCCCCTATTTCTGCTTCGCTTTGCACATCTCATGACTTTCATAACCTTCTCCAATGCAGTGTCTTCGTCAACAATTCAATCACATTTCCAAACATTTTTCGTTTTATTCTTGATTTTTTTTGTTGAAATTCCGATTTTATGTTTCTTGGAATTGTTGCTCTTTTCTGATGAGTGCCTTCGGTTATTTTCAATTTTGGTCATTTTATTTTTTGATTATTCTGATAGTTAGAAATTCAATAAATTTTGTTAAAAAATCTGTTAGTGCATTCAAAATACACGCAACACAAATAAATAGCGCAAAATATAGTGATTTACACGGATCGAAAGCGGCTGCTTGGGTGTTGTCTAGTTGTCACCACAGGAGTATTGTTGTCTTTCGGACCACGTGGAGTTGTTGAATTTTATGAGGTAAATTTTCTCCAACTGCTTGAAACGAGAATAAAGCCAATAGTGAGAGAGACCGAAAATTAAATCGTTGGAGAGTGGAGAGATGGATGTATTCTAATTTTGTAATCTCCTGTATTTCAGCAAGAAAATCAAGCGAAAAAATAGATTTTATTTACAAGTTTCCTATCTACAATTGACAACAATACAATAGCTCGTCCAAAATGTCTAATTTATGGTCAAGGTAGCTATCGAATATGGGTCCATTTCAAAGGAGTAATAATATCCTGGATTCGTTTTTTCGACAATGTTAACTCCCACTTGGAGCTATAATTGTATTTTTAAGTAAGCAAAATTAAGAAATTTAGTTACCATGTCATAATTATGAATGACGACAGTTCGCGTTCCATCTGGATTCAGAAATGCTACTGCATTCAATCCAATCGTGTCGAACGACATCCAAGTTTCAGCAATTCTCGTCGCATTTGGTTGGATAAATTTACTGAAAATCATAAAATTCAGAAAATATATATTTTAAAATTTTGCATTTTTGAGATTTCATTTTTAGTTTAGATTTTTCACTATATAAGAGCTAATATATATATTTTTTTAAAATCACTATTTCTTTACCTAAAGTGAGCAATGGCGTGGTACATCGGTTGCTTATAATACTCAGTTGCGCTTGCATTGACGATAATTGGAGCGTCAGCGATATTCTTGGTCCATGATGGACCGCCTTCAGTGTCGAGGGCAAGATTCATATCTAAAATCACTATTTATCAAGAAAGAATGAAGATATTGTCCGACCGATCCATCCCGAGTACCAAGTATGCAGATCCTGAATGACATTCGATGCATACCCAGCACCTGCAGCCCAATCACCCAACACTACGTGAGTCTTGCCGTTTCTCCAATCTGTTCTCGCCTACATATAAAAATTTGTTTATTCATTTTGATCTTGAAATGTTAGTAAAATGTGTAATTTTGCTAACGAATTTAATAAATTAAAAAAAAAAAAAAAGGTTTAGAATCATGCATATGGGAATGCTCGTCAGATATCTTATCCGATCTACCCCCGATAACACGTTCCGCACAATTTTATACCTCTGACAGGAAATTATCGTTTCTTGTGTTAGGTCATGATATGATTTTGCCCTTACTAACTCCCCATATCTTTTCTTCATCTGACGAACGTGCTCCCTAGTTTTACTTAGAACAAAATCTACTTCGGTGCTCAAAATGAAGTACTGTGGCCATTTGTAGTGAGTGTTATTGACCAGAAAGGCGTTGAAATCTCTGTCATCGTACCAATGAAGTCCGATGCCAGCTACATGCTTAGCAGCGAACGCATCGCCCAAAATCTGAATAAATAACCTTTTTTTAATTCTAGCAAATTCACCATATCTGTCCAATCTTCGACTTTATCTCGATTGTCATCGAAAATAATCAGGTTCAAATCCTTCGTATTGGTAGAATTCTTGATTATCCTACCAACATATTTAGCTATGAAATCCCTAAAAATCCATCACTTCCAAATAGAATACTTTGACAGATATACGTTTCCATTTCAGCAGTGTATTGGCAGGTCGGACTATTATATTGTGTGAATCCCGTTTTTGATGGCGCGTTTTGAATGGAAAATCCCCAAAATGACACATTCTGCTTTTGATATTCGTCAAAGAATCTAAAATTTTGATAAATTCAAAGTTATGAAAATCTCTAGACCTAACGAAATAATTAGCCCATGTTCGGAAATAAGTATCATTGATATTGATATCCCCATTGATCATACCATAATTTAGTATATTATTATTCGTTTTCATCCAGGCTAAATTCACCCTTTTCAAAGTTTGAAGATTTTAAAATATGTAAACCTGGTGGTGACCACGGAGTAGCAATAAGTTTTATTGTATTATTGGTATACGAAATTGCAGATAAGATATGGCTTATTCTGTTATCGACTTCATCCTGAGGAATCGCGAAGTTCCTCAGATCAAAATCATTTTCCACATCGTCGTAGGTGTAGCCTTTCGTGGAAAAATCTGTCGCGCCCATGGGAACTCGACCAAATGTGTAGCCAATTCCTGAATTTGAACAAAATTAGAAGTACAAATATTGAGTTTGCTGTATCCCATGTCTATTTGTATTTCATATCCACTTTCTGAACAAAAGTGCTATAATTGTGCAGAAAGTAAGGGCTATGGTTTACGAAATTCACAAAATTCACGATGATAATTACCACTTTCCCGAGAATAGTACTGCTTTATGATATTTGCACCCATTTCCTTCGGCAGAGAATTGATATTGACCATTGAAGCATCGGTGAATGTCGCACCGAATCCGAAGATTTTCTGGAATTGCTGCGAAGAATCGATTTCCAGGAACTTTGACTGACCTGAGAAAAAAGCAACAAAATCTATTTGCATTTATCAATTTCAATGTCTTAGAATTTGAAAATAGGATGAGAAAATGAATAAAATTTAGTCAAGTATCATATTTTCACATTCTATATTTTCCCTTTCTAACAAAAAATGGCGTGCACCAATTTGGTGGCTTCCAAATTACGGACAAAGTAATGTATCATTCAATTCGAAAACCATCTACCGGGCGCTGATCTTTGAGAAGAAACAATTGTCTTTCTCATTCTGGCTCCTTGCTTTGATGAGTAGTAGAGAGCGCCGGTGCCTTTTTGTAATTGACCAGGGGGTTCGATTGAATCACTAAAATTTCCATTAAATCAAGAAATAAATGCTACTTTTACCAACCAATAAGTCGAGTTGCATACACATACTGAGTATCCGTCTTTATAGGTGCGAGGCGCACATGGATATTGAGCTTCAATTAATTCAGTAGCGACTAATAGTATAAGAGCAGTGCAGTATTGTTTCAGAAACATAACTAGTGATAAATTAGTATAAATTTAGCAAAATACGTTCACAAATGATAAGCCACAAGAAAATTAGCACCAATAAATGCTATTCGTGATTTATATAGTTTCTCATGCAAAAGCTAGAATCTTGTCTGATTTGATCAATTCGAGGTCAATAATTCTATCATCATTTAGTGATAAATTCATTAATAATTCGTTAATGCCCCTATCAAGCAGCCGATAAAAGTCATTCAAGCGTTTCGTAATATGCAGAGCTGTAGGGTTTGTGATTATTTGTTCTTTATCTAAAAGTTTTTACTTCGAATGCCATTTATTCTTTCTAGTAGCTGCCTATAAAGCTCTTCAAGTAGAAAAAATTTTTATCTCTTATTTTATAATTTGCGTCCATAAACAGAAATCTAATTTATCGAGAAGACAAGATGAGCGTTTCTTCAAATTATTTTTGATTCTTCATATCATCCCAGATTGATTTGTATTTATCGAGTGTAGCTTCAGAAACCCTGCTCAAAACCATCATCAATTGATTGCACACGAAGTTTTCATCGCTATTGAACATTTTCGGCACCCGTTCAAGTGCTCGAACACCTTTGCTGATCGATTTGATCTGAATTTATAAGTCTCCTTTTCCTAAAAATGTTAATATTTTTAAAATTCTCATGCGTTTTTTGCATTATCATCACACTCATCTCATCGCTAGGATTTTTAATGCCATCTAAATTTGGCCTAATCCTTGAACATTAGTAATATTTACAAATAATCTTCTGATATTCTGTATCAAGCATCAATTTCGCTGACCTCCGCAGATTCTTCCGACAATCGCTTGCTCCATTTGTCATACAAGCTTGCCATCCCGCGGATTTGATGATTATTTTCTGCCTAAATTATGTATAATTAAAAATAAATTACACCATTTTTTATTCTGCCACTACTTTACTATTTTATTTAGAAGCTAGAGAAAAGAATGTCAGAAAATAATAACGAAGTTAAAGGATTTTCAATAGGTGGAAAAATGAACTAAAACATACCCAAAATTGATCATCGGACATCTTGCCATTAGTGGTAGCATTTCCAAACATCTTCCTACCGACTGGGAAGAAAAATCCTCGAATTTGATTCAATCGTTCATCCACAGAAATTTCACCGTTCTGAGCAACGGTAGCTATCTAAAGTGCAAGATTAAAAGAAAATGCTGTAAAATTCTAGCTTCTTACGTGAGCAGCTAATTTAGCTTCAGCATCACCAAAACCTGCTGAGACTGGGAATATTTTCGACATATCTAAAATCGGAAGTACAAACCGTACAAATATCCTTCTAAGATTTGAAGAGAAATCGAGTTATTTTTCATTTATCTTTTTCCAAATTATCATCATTGAAAAGCAACAGTAATTGCACTCACCTCTTGCAAGTTCATTGACTTTGAAAAACTTCATATAGCAAGAAATAAGCTGACATTGAAGAAGAACAACAGAGATTAGCAATATGAGCATTTTTGTCTTGAAAAAAACACTTAATTGAAAAGAACGCCAATTTCTCGAGTTGTAGTGAAAATGAATTATTTTGCCGGTAGACTCCAGATGATAAATACTGAACATTTGAGTCATAATGACCAACCATGATATCAAAATCGGTTGTTCTTTCATTTCAATCATTTTTCTCTGATACCATATAAAAGTCTCGAAAACCAAATTTTTAAAGATGAAACCATTTATTTGTTTCAGAGTAATTCATACAGAAGTCTTCTTGCAAGAAAATGCCCATTTAAAATTTGTCTAGATATCCCAAATTATCAACTTTTAAACCAATTTATACGCCTATTCTTCCTAATTGCGTCCCAGATAGAAATGTATTTGTCCAAATCCGAATCAGTTACGTTATTCACGGTCGATCTCAGATGATCGAAAACGTAATCATATCCTTCCTGGTACATTTCTGGTTTCCTTTCCAACGTTCTAACCCGTTTACTAATTGCTCTGACCTGAACCAACTCAATTTCTAAACTATTCGCAGTTAATTTACCTCAGGGTTCATATCGCTTAGATAGTTTATCGTACAAATTTATCATCATGTTCATTATGGGGGTTTGGATCTTCTGAAACATTTTTTTTTACATATTTTATAAGGAAATATCATAAAATCTTGCCCAGATCTCATCGTCCGACATTTCCTTCCTTCTTGTTGTGTTGGCGAATATTTGACGTCCAACGGGAAGTAGAATTTCTCGATTTTCTCCAATCGTTCCTCAGGCGGTATTGAAATATTCTGAGCAACACCAGCGACCTTTAACAATTTTGAAAAAATATAGGAATAAGATTAAAAAAAACCTTCGCCGTGAATTCGGCTTCTGAACGATCCATTTTTAATGAAGTGGGAAACATTTTCGACATTTCTGAAACTTCATGAATAACAACAATTGATTGAAGTGTAGTGATCATAAATTGATCAAATGGATTTTTACGTTTAGCCAAACCATTCATTTTGGCTTCTCTATCTTTCCCACTATCTTCGCATGAAATAGGTTGAAAGTGAAGTAGGGATAATAAAACTAGAAAAATAATCATAATTGATACTAATAAGTCGAAAAACGATCAATTTTGGTGATAGTGTTTCTAATGAAAAATAACCTCAAGTTTTATCATACAGCATTCAATCCAGTTCTGTCATTCACCTACTGATGGTTGATGCGTCTTGAAGACTATAATATTTGATCGAAGAAAATTCAAAGTTCATAATTTAGAAAAAATCAAGCGACTACATATCTAGTTTAACATAAAACAAAATACAAGTTTAAAATATTTTATTTATCTATTATTCAAGCGAAAATTTCATGTCGAAGTTCGATATATTTCTTGAGAGTGTCCTCATCGGATTTTTCCAGAGCTTCTTTCAAGGCCTTCCCCACAAAAGCGTGTCCTTTCGTGTACATATCCAGTGCCTGATCCAGCTTTCTGATTTCCGTTTCAAGTGCTTTGACCTAAAATAATTACATAAAAATAGCATCCAATTTAAACATCAATAAATTCCAACCTTAAAAATTTCGATCATTTCTATCATGATTTCAGTTGAAAAATATCAATAAATTTTGACTAAAAACATTTACCTTATCACTAACATCGTCCTTCTTCAGTCTGGTCATCCACTGATCATTCTTGTTGACCAAACTATTCAATCGTGGAACTTGGTTCTTCCAAATCTCGACATCAGTGACTTTCTCGCCCTCTTTGCCCATCTTCTTCCGGACATAAGGAACGGACAGTTTTCGGATGTCGATAATTCTCTCGCCAACCTGCTTCGAATTATCCTGGACAATCAAGTTGATCTGAAAATTATACGATAGTTCTAATTATTTTTCATAGAACACTTCATTTTATGCAGTAGACTCTTCGAAAAATAGGAAAAAACTGAAGAAAAACAAGTGAAGAAACATTACTGGTGAAATATTTTCATTAAAAATAGCGCGAGAAAAAATTATTTACCTTTTGCACGAATTTGATATCTTCCTCCGAAATCGTATCATTGACTTCTGGAAATATTTGAGCCAATTCTGCAATATCAACCATTTTTCAAAGAATTTCTAATCAAATTAAAAATTTTACCTCCTGAAAGTTCATCTACCAACTCTTTCTTGTCGCATAACACTGATTGAAAATTATATAATGCGAATATTAGAATAATAATTTTCGGAAACATTTTAGAAGATATTTAGCAAAAGTAATCAAATCTTTTATGAGCGAACAGATGATACGTAACTTTTCCCTTTTATCAACACACCATTCAGGTAAGATAATCACTACAAACACAAAGTCATTCTAGAACCAGATTACTAAATTTGACGTGCTATCGCTAGCATTGATTTTCTGAGAATTCGAAAAACTCAATAAACACATTGATACTCACTATGAATGGCATGATAATTGTTCAAAAGTTAAGGTGATGATAGAGAAGAACATCATCAATTCGTAACTTGTTTTTGATGAAGAATAAAAATGTTGAACACTTTTATAAAGATGTAAATTCGCTGTTTGATGGTTCTTCATTACATGGATTTGGAATTACTATCTAAACAATTTTTATGTGGGCATTGTTATGAAGTAAAATTTATTCAAAAAGCAACGGCGGAAAAATATCATACTACTTTGAACAACAGTTAAGTAAAACTAACATCTATCACTGATAATCATCAATAATCAAACAATTCGAACGATTTATAAATTTGTGGCGCAATTTTGACAATACACGATACTTTATTGGCTTGATTGCTTATAGAATTCGTTTCGGATTTCCTGATACTTCTCGAGCGTTGCTTCGTCGAATTTTTCCAGTAATTCCTTCAGTGATTTCATCACAAATTCGTCCCCATTCTTGTACATCTCCATATTTTCACACAATTTTCTATATTCCTGTTCAAGTTTCCTTGCCTAAATTGCTTCATTACATTAAAATTGTTCCATCTTATGGCTGAAATATTATCCAACCTCGTCTGTCACGTCGTCCTTTTTCAGACGATTTATCCAAGCCTGCTCACCATCAGTCGCACGTAGGGCAAGTGGTTCGTGCGCTTTCTAAATTCAATAAAAATATACAAATGTAGGGAAAGCTAATTGAAATATAATATTATTATACCCAAATCAGATCATCAGAATTAGGTTTATCGTTTCCTTTCCCTTGTATCTTATAGGTAGCAATAGTATGCTTCCGAACTTCTGCGATGATTTCGTCCTTGGATTTAGAGTCGCTACGTATTACAGACATTATCTATTTTTAGCTTAAATTTGTATTCGATAAATTTTGCAAACCTTCAACTTTAATTTGACATCTTCTTCCGTGAACTGATCCACTTATCTGAACGAAAAATTCTGCTAAATCTAAAATTTTAAACATAATAAATCCCCCAATATCAAAAGAACTGAAAGATATTACTTTTGCTAAGATCGTTTATTATATCGTTTTTCTCAGATAATGCCGTTTGAAATTTGTATAATAGAAAAATCAATAATATTTTCGACAACATTTAGAAGAATATGTGGAAAGGCTAGTACAATTTTGTTATCAGACACTAGACTGTTTTAACTTGATAATGATCGATTTCTTATATAGTTTGCTTTTTCATGTACCTACTGCGACAGTGGCGTAATTTTGATATCATATTTACCTGTCGATGAGAATTCTTTAGACTACTCGCTATTTATCAATCAGTGGCACAATTTATGAACAAGTACAAAGATCCACATCGAATAAAAGTTTATTTGAATAATATACACACTAGTGTAACAATTTGTGAAAAATGCTAATTGTGAATATAAAAGTTTTAAGAACAAATTAATATATTCCATATTCCTTATTTAAATCTTGAAACTTATTTATTGTCGCTTCGTCTTCATTGTTTAATACTTCTCTTAACCTATTTTCGGCATATTCTTTTCCTTTCCGATACATATTCAGATCAGTTTTCAGTTGCTTCATTTTATCCACTAAATTTCGAACCTAAATTATACCTTCACTTTAATTAAAGTAAAAAATTAAACTTCATCAGTAATGTCATCGTTCTGCAACCGCTTTACATATTTGTCGAATTGTTTAGCCATAGGGATCAATGTCTTCACCATTGGTTCCTTAATTTGTAAAATCATTTCAAAACTATTCCAGAAAATTGATGGGATGTCATAATATTTTGATTTTCGATAACAATTTTAAATTATCGTTTCTAAGCCAATAATTTTCATATTTACCTCACGTTATTACAAATAAAATTAAAAAAAAACTACCCAAATTTCTTCATCCGTTATGTGAGGAATTGTGTTTCTCACGATCTTTCTTATATTTTCAGTTCCAAAATCGCGAAGTTTGACAATTCTCTCCTCCAGCGATATACTTCCATCCAGAGCTATTATAAACATCTAAAAATTAACAGATAAGAATCGATAAGATTTTTATCAATTACCCCAGCGACTGCTTTTATCCTGTTATCCGAATATTTATTTTCATACATATATGGTCGTACCATTTCTGAAATTTGAAAGAGTTTTATCGTTAAGTTCACAGAATCTAACAAAATTTTAATTATTTTAGTCATAAAATATCATACCTTTCACCATCTTGTCTATCGAAGCGTTTTTGTCTCCGGCTATCGATTGGAATTGAGAAATTAGAAATATCAGGACGATTTTAGATAACATTTTTGTTGTGCTTGCCGAGTGGTGCCGTCAGCCACAAGTTATTGGCAACTATTTATTGTCTAGCACAGTAAGGAAATAGACAATTTGGAAGAATTGACAGACGGAAATTAGGACCGATCGTCCAAGACGGTGACAGATGATGGAAACTCATTGGTCGAGGAAGAAGGGATGACAAATGACAAGTAGTCAGTAGTTGAAGAGCGATATCAATATAAATGGCGAGAAAGAGTGTGACAAGATGTAAGTGGAATGAGCCGTGTCCGCTAAGCGGCACTGGCAGGAAAGTGAGAGAAAGAGAATGAATTGAATAGAATAATAGAATGAGCATCTAGCAACTTTCAATAACGAATGAGGAATTCCGAATCCACTCAAAATGAAGCAGTTTGTACGTTAGTATCCATTATATAGATAATCATTCCAAAGATGAACTAATCACAATAAAATTACTCACATTTATACTACTTTGACTCGATTATTTATATCTAGATCAAAATAGCTCAGAAATATTGCGATACTTTTTAATTACAATTTTAAAAGGTGCGGCACAGGATAAAGTGATCGTTTTCTTTAACCACTGAAGGTGGTACCTCTGTGCAATTGTTGAAGAAAATCTCCTTGGAGAGCGTTCCGTAAATTTTGAGTGTTGCTTCGTCAGCCTTATTCAGGGTCTCTCGAATTTCTTTCTCAGCGTGCTCATCTCCCTTCTTGTACATATCGATGTTATTTATCAGTTCTCTCAATTCAGTCTCCAAATTTCTCACCTAAATATTTCTATTTAAAAATTTACAATATGATTCATTCGAAAATGTTGCAATATCGCAACGTGATGTTCACAACTTTTTACATGGGTCTAAAATTCGGCTATTAGAAAAAGACACCACTTTTTCTAAGAAATAGTATGAGGGAAAGAAAAAAGATAGGCAAAAGTGGCGTCTTTTTCTAGGAGCCCTAAAATTAACATTTTATTGCACTAATATACTCAGAAATATACAAATTTATATTTTAAAAAAAGTTGTGAAATTTCTGAAAGCCTAAAATAGAGCAAATTCGTACCTTCCCATCAACATCTTCCTTCTTCAATCTCGCCCAGAATTCGTCGAATTTTTCTATCATACCTTTGTAGAGTGATTCTTGGTCCTCCTAAATTTTCACTGCTTCTTTTTTTCGACTACTAGAAAACCCCATGAAAGATTTTTCTTCGTTGACTATATCAATTTTTCTGTAAATCAATAGCTAGAATAAATTCAGGTAATCATTTACGAATACTATTCCATAAAATTTATTTTTTAATTCCTTACTTGCTTCAAATCGGCTAACAGTGACTTAATATCCTTGAGCCTCTTTTCGGTAGATGTACTGCTATCTTGTATCAATTGCATTATCTGTCATTTTTAACACAATTTGGTTTGAATGGGATATAGGCTAGTTTACCTTATGGAAAACTTCAACTTTATCATCTGGTAGACCGGTGTGGAATGTTGAGGTCAGGCCTGTAAATTCAAAAGGAAAATTTGAACACTTCATCAAAAATTATTCTTTTATGACAAAAATGCGATGAAATTTCCAAATCGTCACTCAAAACAGTTTATTGATAAGATTATCACATGCTCAAGCAGTCATAATAATGATCTTGATTGTAACTATTAAAAATTCATTCTCATAATAAAATAATTCAAAAGTACCTTTTGAGATCGCATTAACAAATGCATCTTTGTCTGCCGAAATCGATTGGAATTGATAAACAACGAGAATGAGTAAGATTTTGATCATCACTTTGAATGATAGTGGCCAATTCAATGAAAATCACAGCGAAACTGAAAGTGTTATGGTTGACAGACGTTTTTATTCATCAGTTCCAGATAATCATCTGCAGAGTGGAACTTAATTGACCCATCTTTGTCAGTTTTAAATTTATCTTTAGTTTTGTTCACGCTCTGAAAACCCAAACAAAAACTGAGTTATTGAATGAAAACATTCAAATAAGACGACGAAGAATCTTTGAAGAAAGAAACGAGAGAATTTAAAAATGCAATGATATTATAACATATAATTGTTAAATTTAGAAGGATTTATTGATCCATTAAGTTATTATTAACTTCTTCAAAAATGAATCAAAAAGTAAGATAGTTACTAAAATTTTTGGAATATCATATCGGATTATTCTAAAACAAGTCCTCGTAAATAATTCAATAATGAAACTGGGAAATTTTATTTGCACTTTGGGATTGTTAATATAAATATAGAAGTATTGAAACTAAACGGCATGATGACATGCTGTATTGTCGAAAATTAGGCGATTAAAAATTTTACGATCCAGATATGATCCCTGCATAAACGCATTTATTCATTAGTACATTTCGGAAGACTATTGAAAAAGTACGTAGACGTAAAATCGTTTATTTAGCGATTACTGTTTAACATTCTTACATTAAATAATGCTTATATGATCAATAACGCGCTCCTTTGTCTGAAACCAGTCACTTCAGGTTCAAATAGCTCTTATCGTCATGAGGAACTCCCGAAAGAAACCAGGGTAGAAAAGAACTTTCATTCAATTGAAATTGAAATTAACGGCTCGAAGTGTCCATTTTCGAATATCCAAGTCCCTGGCATAGCAGGTTCAAATTTGAAATAAACAATTCTAACTTACAAATCCTATATCTTACCATTATAATATCGCTGAAGCACTTAGGACAGGTTCACGGTAGCATGACCGCCCAGATATAAGCTTCATGTCCTATACATAAAAAAAATGAAATATTTTTTACATTTATCTTATTGCCTATTATTAACTTCAGCAATTTTGGAAATATTTTATTTAATTTGTTTAGAAATAATTACATATCTACTAAAATGTACTGAAATTCAACAAGATAAAATAACAGTTTGAATATTGCAACCGCAATCAGTTCACAGATGATTATTAAGGAATTAAATTGGCGTTAAATATAATAATTCTGGTTCTGGGATTAATAAATGATAGCCGATTTCGAACAGAAGTTAAAATATTTCGGCAAATTATAAAAGTGAAATTTTAAATGTAATAATACGTGAAAATTGATGACAGTCGGGAAAAAAGCATACACGTGATTGACTGAAAGCAGGTCGCTGCAGGAAATTGCGAACTAATCCATAAGAACACTTCGAAAGAGAATCGAATTAAATTGAAATAAAATTGTTTAGAAAATATTCTGCAATTTTGCCGACAGACATTAGATTTTTAAAATAGAATATTTTCTAAAATATACGATTCTTCTAATACATTTGATACAATGATATTTCAATATCGAGTCCCCGTTTTGCAACCCAATTATCATAGTTGATTTTTGAACGTATGAAAGTAAAATAAAATATCTTCTAATATGTTTTACTAATCATCAACTATGCATTGAATAGGCAACTTAAATTAGGCAAAATGTAATGATTTTTAGAATAACAATAATTTTCTGACAACGATTTCTTCTCAAACTGCCAAAATTTGAACACACGGCATATTGTGAGTTAAGAATTATCATTTCACAGTTGACTGTCAATATTTTAGATCTAAATCATCTTGAAAATGATCAGATAACTGCATTTGCATAGGAAACTTTTGATTATTAGGCAAATGTTGGCACAAATCCTGGACATTGTTATTTTTCAATTCTGACAATTATTCCTCCTCGAGCAGTCAAACTGTAAATTACGAATTAGCAGGTGTTCCATTGGCCCTGGCTACCATTTGGTTACTCCACATTATATCGAAAGGGTCCACTGGTTTGGGGATTTCGACCGGCTTTGCAGTGTCCCATTCCACAGACCGACTACCGAAGGGGGATGCATTCGAACTCGAATTGGAGTTCCCTTGCTGATTTTGCTGCGTGTGAGCGGATGAGCCGTTTGTCTAAAAATAGTAAATTAGGAAAAGTAGAAAAATTTTAAAAAACCAAGATCATTTTTTAACCTTCATCAATCAATTTGCAAGATTGGAATTCAAGTAAAAGTTTACGCCCTTGTAATTTTTCTCGATTAACAGCCGAGATTTAACAAGAATAATAACTTTAAATTACCAGAAGTGTATTCACAAGATTGGTCTTGAAAGATTCTTAGGTAATTATAAAATATAAAAATTTACCGTATTTCCGTTCGAAATGGCAGCTTTCATAGGCAAGGGTGGCGGTCCATTCGAAATCGGCGCGGATGCAGCCGTGGTTGTGAGAGGGCTGTCGAATACAAGTAAATCGGGAGTTTGTGGAGATTGCAAAGATTGAATTCGCTCTAAAGTATGAATGAAAAGACAATTTTTAAATCATTAAAACTCACGATTTGTCCATCCACCATTCA
This sequence comes from Diploscapter coronatus, assembly GCA_964036155.1. Classification (NCBI taxonomy): domain Eukaryota; kingdom Metazoa; phylum Nematoda; class Chromadorea; order Rhabditida; family Rhabditidae; genus Diploscapter; species Diploscapter coronatus. The sequence continues at coordinate 49,455,115 of OZ038423.1, read as the reverse complement.
TCGTGTTGATAGTCTGGGGTCTTTGAAGTGGTGGTTGATTCGGAACCTAAAAATACTATTTTTAGTCTAATAAATCAGTTTATTTTTAAAAATCTTGGTATAAAATAAAATTTTAAAATCCTACCATATTAGAAGCCCAAGACGACGAACTAGTCGATGTTTGCATTCCGGAAGTGTTCGGAGAAGTGAAGACGTTCGAAGGCGCTGTCCCAGGTGGAGGGGAGCTCAGAGTCAGGGACTGACGAAACACGTCGTCCAGCCAGGCATCCGCCTTAGATTTGGATGCATCCATTTGTGCAGACGTGGGCAAGTGGCCACTGAAATCGCAATTTGTAATAGGAACGAATTTTAATATGTTATGGGTAGAAATGTTGTTCTTCGTTTTGGCAGAAGAATACAAGAAAGAAATCTCGAAAATATCGATTGATATCCCTAGACAACTCACTTATTCATCTGCGCATTCTGCTGAGCCTTCTGTTGTGCGAATGGATCGAATCCTTGTGAAGGTGGTAAAGTGTTCTCAGGCGACTGCAGATTGATAAGCGAATCGGGAGGTAATTGCGACTAAAATATCATCATTTGTTACTTTTAAAGTAATCAATCGGAAGACTCGTATTAAATCACCTATTTGATGGTAAAAGTTTAGGCACAAAGTTTTGTAAACATGCGGATTTTTCCAAAATTACCATGGATAATAATCATTGCTTTCGCCGTATTTTTCAAGTTGATTGATAAAATTAAAATAGGAAAAAAAAACTCACGGAATTCATAGAACTAGTCAGATTAGAATACTGATGGTCTGTCGTGTGATTGTTCGGGGGAGTGATGACGTGGGGCAGTTGCTCGATGTGCACCAAGTCCATAGGATGCGGAATGTCCTCGTCGCCTTCGTAGATCGGCTCAGAATGCATCATATTGCCGTACTAAAACATCAACTGTTTAAAAAAAATCCATATAAAATTCGAAAAAGTGCAGCAGCATCATTCCTCTGCTAATTTTTTCATATTCCTTTAGCTGGCCGATGAAGCTAAAATTTAGAAAATTCGAAAGAAGATCGAATATAGATATTCGAGACTTAAGCCTTGAAAAATGTTGAATCGAAATTGACTTAAAAACACAAATGAAAATTCACATCATCATCATCTTCGTACTGCATTTTGCTGTACATCCTCAGTTGGAAATTGGAATGCATCAACTTGAGCTCCTCGATTTTCTTGCCCAACTCCTGCCTCGCCCCATATCTCAGTTTCTTCGCCGCGGCGGACAAATATTCAAAATCGACGACTTCCCCAGGACGAAACTTCGCGCCCAGATTCAAATTGTAGCGATAGTCCAGATCGCGCAAACTGTGCAGCTTGTAGGCCACGTAATCTTTTATGCTCATTTTGGGGGGAAATTAAGGAGAATAGAAGCTCCTTTCAAATCAATTGATGAAATATTTCTAGTCGGGGCTAGGTTTTAGCAAAATTTTGGGGAATGCTATAAATTTCGAGGAAAAATCGATTGAAATATATATGATGGTACCTTGAAGGAATTCCCCTATCTATCATTTTCCAAACTTACTTATGCAAATCAAGTCTCTAACTCTCAACTTTCGATTTCATTCAAATTCAGCGCGTCATAATTCCCTTTCGATTTTGTGAGAAAATGAGCAAATCGAGAGTAAATTGAAAATATTACCTTTTTCGGTGATGAATTTGTGAGAGCATCCGTGCGAAGCGAGTAGTTTCGACGGAAGTTTTGTGAATTCGATGATTCTGGAGCTCGGAGGGAACCCTGAAAAATAAAAAAATTCAAATATCAATATTTCAGAGGATTATTAAAATTAAAATTATTTCGATAATAAAAATCAGGACTAGTTAGAATTTCAAAACTCAAACTTGGACCAATTCTGAAATGGCTGCGAGTACTTTGTAACCATGAATGAACACATTGTTGTCAAAGGTTTGAAGTGAGTAATTTGTTGCCAAACTCTATCTTTCCCTACATTATCCCGCCTTTGAAATAAGCCAAATTTTGACCTGTCTTTGGAATAGTGCAGGGTTAGAAGCAGGTCGAGGTTTGGCCATCGAAGCGGGAAGTTGTTGACTCGCAGATGGGGCTGTTGTTAGAATGGCTGATTGAGGGTCCTGAAAATATTTCCGAATTAAAAAAGAATCTATTTCACAGACGAAGGGGGGAATTAATATAAATTCGAAAACTTGAGATCGAAACCAAAATGAGGTATTTTGCACTTTTCGAAAATATCCAACTCCAACTATCTTCAAACTTTCCCTACCTGCAATCTTTCTGTAATCGAAATCTGCTTCCTGAAGGATTGATATCCCTGGTTCGTTCTTGTGAACTGTTGTTGGTTCGCGGAATTTGATGAAGTAGGAGTATCACTGAATATTTTCTTTTGGAATAATGCTCAAGTGCTAAACATTGATCTTACTCGTGAGAAATGGAGGCCAGATTAGCATCCCCCCAGTTGGGGTTGAGTGTCTGTTCGACTGTGGCCGGGGCTGCAGATGAACAAGTCGACTCCTCGTCGCGTTTCTTCTTCTTTTCTAGACAAATCGCAAATGCGCAACCAACTGCGTGGGACAAGCGTTCGCCCTGAAAATGATAAACATGAGAAATTATAGACATTTTACGAATTTCAGAAAATTTCGAACAACTACAAAAAAAAGGTTATACGTTTTTTTCGGATTCTGATGAATTTTACGTTCCCCTTTGGCTTGATTAAAATATGCTATATAAAATAAGATTTACTGATTCTTTCGTGGCATGAAATCCGTGACACATCCACCTTCTCGAGGTGCCGTCTCTGCAGATGTAGGCAAAGCCCTTGTCGTTGTTTCTATCTGGGGCACAAAATGAGACCTGCAAATAAAGACGATAAGACATCGATATCTTCAAAAAGCGAAACCTTTTCACACTCACAGAATTTCCCTTGAGAAACTATTTCCTACCTTTTCAATGGTCTGATCAACGATGAGTCCCCGATTATGTTCCTGATCGACCACCCTCAAACCATCTCCTGACACATATAGAAGTGCCTTCACAGGCTTGCGTCGAGAGTTCTGAAGTTGATTATTTCAACTTTCTTTCTCGAAAGTAAACTAATTTTCTAAATCACGAACAAATGCTTCTCAAAAATGTATAGCAATTTACCGACTTCCAATTTGAAACGAGTTTATTTTCAGTGAAATAAAGATGACCAAGAAAGCAAAGCTTTGGTGTAATTTACCAATAATCTCTGTTTCAGCTCTATCAATGGTTCATATTCCTTACCCTCAGTGCCTTGAGTGCGCCCTCGCAGACTGGCATTCCCCTTGATTCGAAGACTTCCACTGAACCGAGGTACTGAAAATAGGCGAATGAACAGGAATAATAGACAAGGAGGCTTGGTAATCAGGCTAATGATCATCAGCTATGCATGAGTGAGCTGCTTTTTAAGTAAGTAGGAAAGTTTCTAGTTTGGATAAAATTAGAACGCGAATGTTAGAAGTGCTAAGTTTGTTCAAAAGTCTTAGTTTTTCAAATTAGTCATTTTTCTAGGAAAATAGTTCTAAGTAACATCTTGCTCATCCAAAAATTATAGTAAACAAGAAGAATAAATTATATTTTACCTTAACATGAAAACTGCACAATCCGGCCTTGACGGCTGTCTCATCAGGCTGCCAAAGTTCCTGTTTTCCAGTAGTCGAATTCGCCAATTCAGGAGGCGTTTGACGCTCTGGACTGCGATGACGACGCTGCAATATAGAAATTCGAAAGGTTAATGTTTTTATTTCAAATTTACATTTCAATATTTAGAATTTGGACTTTTCTAATAATAAAATGAGCCTTCATTAATAGAACACATGTAACAGTTCAAACTGGATAATGATTTTCCACAATTTTTAATGCATGTTTTTCTTCTTTTATATTGTGTTTTGATGCTAGAAAAATGGTCATTGAAAACATTCAAAATGAGATTAAACTCGGGATTTTTTCTGGAATTTAGAAATAATTTATGAAATTTTCCGACTGACCGGTAATCGGAGCGAGCGACGCAGACGGTCCATGCTGCGTTGAACTACCGATCTGAAAATTTTAATTTTAAAATAATAAAGCCAAATTAGTTTTGTATACTATTCATTAAAATCTTTCGAAGAAAATCAATAATTCAGAGGAATTAAATATTTTGAAATAGTGGAACGAACGAATATAATTTTGCTTTTCGAAGAAACCGCCTGTATGAAATAAAGACAAACAGATAGATTAGAGGTGAATTGAATTAGTTGTTGATAAGAAATCGAGATAACTTGCTTCAATCAGAGTCAAAATCGATCATTTTTAGTGCTTGGGCTGCATTAATGCATTTTCGCTATTTGCTATGTTGTCATAATGAAAAGTGGCCTACAGTGGATGGAAAATAAGAAAATAGAACGCAAACGGCAAAAGTGAAATGAAGAAGACCTGCTTACAATGTCACCAAGATGTCGAACAATTTGCAAGTTGTTTATTTTGTCGAGCGAATAAAATTCTCGATTCAATAAAAAATGAAAATTGAATTTTCTACTTGGTATTTTTAGTTGGGAAGAATTTGTAAATAAAATGGATATTTCGGGATAAATCTAAAAATAAATGTAAAGATTGAAATTATCGCAGACTAGTTTTTCATCAAATAGCTAAAAATCCTGAACCAAAGTTTGCCAAGCTGGCTAATAGCGTGATTTTCTCTAGCTTCTTCAAATGTTTTCCAACAAAAAGCGATCGAGCGAAATGCCAACTAATTGAATCAAATCAATAAAACGGCCTATTTATAAATCTTCTATCTGATTCAAATAGAATCACGATGATTTAAAAAATAAAATTTCACAATAAAATTAGGAAAGTATCGCCCCTTTGTATTATATTCTTGAAAAAATGGTGAATACTTGAAATTGAAAATGGTGATTTTTGAAAGATTTTTTCGCATATTGAATTTCAGAAATTCAAGATTTGACAAAAAGTGAAAAAATTAATAAAATTAATCAATATACCGGATAACTGCCAAAGTAAAAAGAACACGCTGAATTGAGCCAAAGAATAGAGGAAAGAAGGGAAGAAAAGAAAGGAAGAAAGAGAGAAGGAAGGGCAGTGTGTAAGGCCGCTGGAGGGGGAAAGATATGAGAGACATTGAGAAAAGAGCAGAAATAGAGACGCTAAACTAGAGAAGAAAAGAGAAACAGAAATGGAATAGCACTACGAACTTAGAGAGCAGAAAGAAAAATACAGGAAAAGTCGATTAGAAGAGGAAACGCAGAGAAACAGGACAGATGGCAGGCAAAAGTCAGAGAGAAAAAGAAGAAAAAAGCGAAAAGCGGCAGAAAACGAAAAAGATATGCAATTACTAAAAGTTTGTCCCCTCGGAAAGAGCGGGGAAAAGGAGGCTTTGAAATGAAATCTCTCATCCTCGGCAAAATAATAGGATTACAAAAACGGTTGAAATATTTCGAGAAAAAATCGTATTTATCGGTTTCAATTTTAGTAAGCAAAATCGAGAAAATTTTGTCGAGAACTTCCTGGGAATATACTACTTGAGAATCCAAGAATTTTTCAAGAACAAGGATAAATACAAATTTTAGGCCTAAAATATGCATTGAATTGCCCTGAAATTCTTTGTTCATAAAAATTCCAATTTTAACATTATGAAGATGACCTAAAATAGACTAAAATTATGTTATAAAGTCTCGAAAATTATTATTGTTCATAATATAAATCGAAACCAAGATTTTCAGGAATGGACATAAAATCGGACTAAACCAAATTCATGAATCCTTGAAATTTCGATGTTAATTGATGCAGATTCAGAGGAATTCGCGCATGCATTTTTGATGAATTCCGAAGCGACACGAAGAAGAAACGAATATGCTCGAAAATATTCGAAAAACTAAACCGCAATTTGAATTATGTTGAGGTTTTTCAAGAAATATTGAGATTTCATGAGGATAATGTTATTTTTCAGACTACTTTTTCAAAATACAAATTGGTCCTAAACTACTAACTTCAGTAAAAATTTAGCTCGTATCAGAAAATCATCGTCTACGTACAAGTTTTTCACGGGCTACAATTCTAATGTCCTAGTTTAGTGCTATTTTCTCCTAAAATAACAAATATTTTGCAATTGAGGCTTAGCTGTATAGCACATTTCATTATTAAATTAGTTTTGAATTTGAATCTGGAAGATAAAAAACAACAAAGAAGGACACTAATGAGAGCCCGAGGGGGCAGAATCAGGAAAGGCTGGATAAGAATATGAGGACTAGAGATGAGAAAGGAAGGGAAAAAGAAGGAAGGGGAAATGAAGGAAGAAGGGAACTGCTCTTGCAGACCGAGAATATTTGAATGGAAAAATAGAATATAGAAGGAAAAAAGTAGACTTTGGATAGCTCAATTTTGGTTATAAGATACTATTGACTGATAATGAAGGAATTCATGAAAAGTTCATCAAAAAGTATTGGAGTTGAGAAATTGGACCCACTTTTTTATCTTTTCATTAGTTCTTTTATCAATACTGAGTGGACTTTAAAAAAATCGTAAATAAAACAAAATGGTGAAAATTTTCAAAAAAGCTGGCTGAACTCGCCAAAAATCCAAGAAAACACCCCTGCACAAATCGGACATATTTGAAAGAAAAAGCAACAAGAAAAAATAACAAGTAAGCTGGTGGCACTAAGTGAATGAAGGAATGAAGCAAAGCAGGAAAAGTGAACAGAAGTAGAGGAAAATCCCCTAGAGGAAAGGCTGGCAGAATTAGGACCACAGACAAGGGGAGAACTGGGACTGAGCAGAGACAAACGAACTCTAATTCTGCAAGGGGAACGAGAGGGTGACCCAGAGATAATTCAATCACTCACCAGAGATGATTGCATAAGATGGAGAATTTGCATAGAGCCAAGAAATGAGAAATTAGAGAATTTCGGATATTGAAATTGAAACTTGAGAAAAATTACAAATACTGGAAATCGAATGAAATTTTATCGTGCATGGTCAAAGATCTTTGCTAAGGAAAAAATAATTGGAATAACGTTGCAATAGACATTATTTCGTATCTTTAATGATTTTTTAAAGGAAGCCGAATCTAAAGATATTTTGTGTTTTTTTTTTTAATTTGGCTTTTTCTAGAGTGATTTTAGATACCAAAAATAGTTGACTACCCCTAGTGCTCAAAATATTTGCATCAAAAATGAATGAATGAACTCGCTGTCAAATGTGAGGCAATTCAACTAGCAAAAGATCTATTTCTTTCCTCTCATAAACGCTACTAAAGGCTGGAAGACTAAGCGTTCGATCGATCGCTAAGAAGGTCAGCATAAAATTGAGGTAGAAAACATGAAATGTGAAAAGTTGATGGAAAAAGAAAAATATCGAAGGAAAAATGATGAAATGAGAAGGGAAAATAGGACCGCAATGAAAAATGCAGACACATGACCGCAAATAATTTTCTCCCAAACTAAATTTCTCTTACATTTACTTATTTTGGATGTAAAGATCTAATATTGAGAAGAAACTCATTAGTATTTTGAGAGAAAAGTACTTACTCTTGATTTAAAAGTAATAGCTGTAGAAAAACGATGAAATGAGTAAGGAAATGTGAGCTGAAATGCAAAATACAAACACATTCGCCTCCATTCCAGCCCTAAAATGCCGAAATGAAATGAGCCAAATAAGGGAACGCCCAGTTAAAGCATGGAGCAGGAAGAAATCCACAAATCCCATTCCTATTGCCGAATTTATTTAACCTTATTAGAAATGCTCTGCTAGATTGAAGCTTCATATTTGTAGGAGTTTCAAATTTAGACAAGGAGAAGATAGGACCACTAAAATTCTGTTGAAAGTGGACGAGTTAATAAATTTCACTTTGAACAGTCATTAGAAGGAGGATAGAATTAAGATTTTAGGTTCAAGGAGAGCAGCATTCAGATAGTAGAAAATGAAGATGTTTAGATAGATGATGAGATATTTTCGAACATTCGATGAATATGATAATGCTCACACTAATAATTCCACTTTGTTCAAGGCAAAATTTTAAGAAAAAATCAAAAATATTTCAACCGACCTGTGCCTAGGTGGATGGAAAGGGGCAATGTTAGCAGTTTCGATGGCGACATTGTCTGTCTGCTCCAAACTCGGCAATTCCCTTCTCCGCTTCTTCCTTCGCGAAATCCGATGCAAAGTGCGAAGGAGTGAACTTCCAGCTGCCTGCATTCTGCTTTCTGAAACTCAAGATATGAGGGTAATCATCAAGAGATTTTATTGTCGTCGGTCCTCATAAATTCGACGATAAAATTTGCCGAATTTCCGAATACAACGCGAAAACATATGAAATTTGTCAAAAATTGATGGGGAAACTTGAACGAGAACAAGGGAAAAGAGGGCATCACACGTGGTGAAAAAGACCGAAGAAAGAATGCTTGAAGGATGAATCCAAAGTGCTGAAAGGGAAGGGGGACGAGAAAGGAAGAAGAAAGAGAATGGGATGAAGCTGAAGGATTGAAGCAGGCTGAATGCAGTCAGAAGTTAGGGAAGAGGCCAGTCAGTTTGGCTGTGGGCACTAGGAAAGGATGCAGGGGCCCATTCCATTATTCATCAGGAAGGGGAGATGGTGACGTGAAATGCCACAATGACAATGCATAGACAAGGTCTGCTAGAGAAAAATTATAGCTGGCTAAAAATGAAGTAATAAAAACAAACAAATTAACGAGAATTAAATAACTATATTGGAGTTTTCTCAATATATATTTGTATTTACCAAATTTAGAATTTTCCACAAAACATACTAGTAGAAAATACATTTTAGTGCAAAGTGAAGACTTGAGTAAGCCTGAAAATTCTACAACTGTAAAGAATAATTCTAAAAATGGTGATATTATGAAAGTCGAAATTCAAACAAGGCTCGATACAACTGCACAAAATTCAACTGTCAATCAAGTCGAAATAAGTTCGTTGATAAGCTGAAGGGAACTGATAAGAAAGATCAGTGTTTGAGGGTATTTGAAGTTGAATAAAAGGGAAATACATGATTCGACTGAGTTGATACATTCGACCACCACTTTGAATCACTACATGTTTTGCAGAGAATGGGGCAAAATCAGAAAAAAAAACACAATATCGACCACTTTGAATGTACAAAATGCTGTCTCACTCGTTTTCACTTACTCATACCAAAACCAGCCAAAATCAAACAATTTTTCTCCATTGATCAATATCGTTCATTTCAACAAAAAATCTTGAAAAATTGGAATCATAGACTGAATCAAAATCCACCAGATGTTATTCTGTTTATGGAAAACTTCAAAGCAACATAAACTATAAGCATGCAGCAGAACGATGATTTGCCTCCTAAACCAATCGATAACTTTATCAAATTATCATTAATCGGCAAAAACCATATCATTTCCGGTTTCTAGTCATCATTTTCTATTCGTCCAAAGCAAATCATGCAGTGCTAACAGGGATGAACGATAGCCACTGTCAATCTCTCCGACGTCCACTTCTGACAACTATGCAAAAAATTAGAACGAAACTGATGAAAAATGAAAAGACGACCGAGAAAAAGCGATATCTCTCTTATACTAGATACGCCCATTCGCGACCGAGTCAAATTGCCTTTCTCACAAAAACTACAACCACGAAATTCTCGTGAAAAGCGTTTCAACCAGACATTGAAAATCGATCGACAAGATCAAATAATAAGACCAAAAATGGTGAAGAATCAATATTTTTCAAAGATGAGAAAAAACATGGAAAACTACCATAATTCGATAATATAAAATTAGTAGACCAAAATGTCAAAAATCAATATTTCCTCCAAAATATCGAATGTTTCATAATCAAGGCTATTTTTCTTGCCAAATCCTCGCATCAAAAATACGAACGATACGAAAAAAATGGAAAAATGTAAAGTGAAAAATGAGATGCGATTAACTCTCAATCTTTCGACGAGGGGGAATTGGGAAGAAGGGATGAAAACAGTGCAGAAATTAGCTGTGATTCTATCGATTCTATAGAAATAGACAGTCATGCAATGCAAAGGAAAGGCATACGTGGGTGCGTGCGTTATCAATTGGACAGAGGAAAGAAAAGAAAGAGGAGAAACAATTTCCCCTACCCAAACTGCGCATTAGTATCGATCGATTTGTGTCAGCAGTTATATCGTTACTTTTATCTATCTTCAGGATAATATCGCCGAGGAAGGATAAATCGGGTAGGAAATATGACGGAAGGAGAAAATGAGAACCTAATTTTTGCCCATCTGATATGCGAATTTTACCTGATCTTTAGCGATGATGAGAAAGAAAGGAAATTTTTAAATTCAGATTTCAATTTTAAATTTCTTTACATTTCACAACTCTAGTTTCTACCTAGAAGTTATAGGAATTTTCGAAACAAAAATAGCGATGAAAAGTATTTAGTAGCTGATCAAGACCGGTATTACTCTCAATATCAAATAGTCCTACAAAAGAATCATGCCAGTGCCAGTGCTTATTCAAGTGTGCTGCATAATTCGATCATGTCAAAAACTACTATCTTCGATCTTTTGATTTTCAAAAATTTATATAAAAATTCTCATATTGGCACTCAGAAACACAGAAACTTTAGGAAAATATGATATGGAATTGCGATAGATGAAAGCATGACTGAAGAATTGTACCCTTTGGATATTCTGAATTTGAAAGTTTCGAAAGATAACTTAACCGGAAGAAAAGTTGGAAGATGGATAAAATAAATTTCATCTGTATAACGTGTTCGGTAAATTTATAAAATTAAAGAAATGATCAAATCCTCGAGATTTTTAGAATTTAGCATGTCTTTACAAACATTTTTTTTTAAAGAATTAGAATTAAAAAAAAAAAACTACCGTATCCTGCATTTTTTCCTTTTATGGATTAGCGATTTCCAGAATTCCTCGTCGAATGAGCATTTCGCAGTCCTGTCGAGGCAGTGAGTGCTGAAAACAAAACTAAAAACTCCCTGAAATTCAATACTTTCCTTCAGAAAGAAGGTGCAAATCGCAGCGTTTCAATGAAAATGCTAAATTTTGAAAACTCGACTGGAAACTTACGAGGGAATTTTTGTTGAGAATGACGACGTTGCCATCGTTCGTCTCGAACTCGCCGTAGTCCTCTTTCACTCGCACCTGAAAATGAAGACTGCACTTTTCGGGTTATTTTGGAAAATTATCTTGAGTCGTCATCATAAAAATAAAATTATTTTAATTTTTAGAAGGCCGAATTATCCAGAAAAGCCATGAACAAAATAATTGAGCAAGCATTGAAAAAGATATCGAACTTTTCTCGAGTTTTAATTCGATAAAGTTGAGGCTATCAAAATTGGGAAAAAACTGCGAGTCAGATTATTTTCATCAATACGAAATTTCAAAGGGCTTTCTGAGAATACCTGAACGAAAAGATGCTTGGGCGGTTCGGTATTGGCCATGAGATTGACGCCCGACTCGCCCAGACTGCTCTGGAAGTCCGCCAGCGCGCTGCTGTACGAGTTGAAGAACTCGATCTCCGCTTCCGACAGGTTGTTCTGGAAAACTTTGATTAAAAAATAACAGTAAAAATAAACCCAACCCTGATGGAAATGGGCAGAATTCCCCCGAATCGCCAACGTAGCGAACGAATTCGACACGCACGCTCGTGGATGTACGCCGTCGTGCAGCGCTGAAGATAACAAATAACGAAGAATGAAATTTCGATGAAGTTTTAACTTTGCAAGTTGTGAAGAAGTTCGATATTGAAATATTTTTAAACTTTCTTTTTTACCCAAATGTAGATGATCGCAGCGGTTCTCTGCTCGCGTTGCGTCGTGATTTGCTCAGGACTAATAGTTGGATCGCCGGTTGGGTCCATTCTGAAGAAATGGCTCTCTTCTCGTTTTTACTGAACAATGTCAGACTCACAGAGATCGGGCATTCTGGTCGTACAGCCGATTCAGCGTGTCGATGCATTGGCGCATCAGAGTCGCCTGAAAATTATCCCAAAATTTTCCCGAGTATTTGGAATAATTTCTAAAAACCAGGAATTCCTTTCAAAACGTGTGGAAATCAAAGTTTGAGAAGAGATATTAAAAATTAAAAAAAAATACATTTCTCAAAAATTTTTCTCAAGGATAAGAATAAATTTTCCATTGACCCACATCGTAGGGCGGAATGATGTTGGGATTGTGTTTGAGTTCCTGGACGAGCCGAATCGCCGCATCCGCGATGCCTTCGTGAGCGTCCATTTTCTGGAAAAAATCAATAAGTTGATAATAGATTAAAAAGAAAGGCGAGAACATCGAACGAAAAACGGAAATTACACTGGCGCATTTGAACGACATTTTCGCGCCAAAAATGAAGAGTGAAAAGTTCCGCCCCTTCCATTACTCATTTGTTCGTACTTGAGTTTTGTAATTCGAAATTTAGAATATGGCATATAGGCAAATGTTGGCAACTGCTATTTGACGAGATGACAAGATCTATTTTCCCACACTATTTCTCTCTACTTTCCTTCTCTACCCTATTTCTAACTATAGATCTCGTCATCTCGTTATATGGTAATTGCCGAAACTTTTCGGAGGGCGAGCGTTATCCAACAGATTACTAAACTTTACAAAAAATGAGTAGCTACAAGGCATTTTACATTCATCGATGCTCATAATTATGGAAAGCATATAAACGCATGCATTTCGTGTCATTTTATACAATAAGATATTTTTTTAGTTTTTATTGAAAAAGAAGAGAAGAGAAGGTAACTCGGGGACTATGAAAATATCATCAAAAACTTCTATTTTTGGATACACCCAAGTGACCAAGGAAAATTGTCGATGTCGATGACTGGTCTCATTCAAATTCTTAGTTTATAATAACGTTGTTGCTATACTCTTCGATAATGGAGTATCAATGTAACTTTCTTCATTCAACACCATACTGATTGCTCTTGTCATTCATATGCTGCTTAATGCAAGGTCAATTTCGACTTTTACATTCAATACTGTTTTAATTATGTATTTTTCATTTTTGTTGGATAACGCTACGCACCCTCAAATTAGCTTATGAGTTGCAAAATTTCAACTCTTTTAGAAATTATTATTTCGCCTGCTTTTAGTATTGTAAAAGTTAGCAAAATGTGGCGTTTTACTAAAATATGGGATAATATTTGCAGGTTTTGTATGATAGAGCATATTTTTTCGTTTTAGAAGTTCTGTGAAGTAAGCGCTATTTTATCGTTCCTAGCTGTTGAATACGTCTGTATAAAAACCGATTCACTTCAATTTTTTTTTACGAATTCTGAGTAATGATTACATTTACTCAAATCGTAAACGTGTTACTAACATTCCAAGCGAAAATGGCCAATAGAGGTCGGTCTCGTCGTTTTTCAAAATGTTTTTATCCCTTTATATTATTTTGTTATATTTATTTCTTTGATTTTCAGATGTTCTTAAAAATTTCGTTAATTTTTCTGTTGTATCAATTTCATTCTGCATCAGCCGATCGTAAAAATGAAATGCTAGAAGAGATCATAAACGGTAGTGGCCTTAAACTTTTTCCTATTAAAAATTCCAAATACGATTTTTTTCAGGATTTATTGATCAATATACTGGGGTTGAGAATGCAGAACAGGTTGATCTTGCTCTCCATAGACGGGTAAAAGATTAAAAAAAAATTCTTTGCTAAATTCTTTCTTCAGGTATTTTACATTTCACAAAACCTCCTTAGTCCTCCACCTCAACGCATGAATAAAATAAAAAGTATAATAACTAGTGCTCTGAAGAAAAAAGCTGGACCTGACGCTGAACTTGATGTTGAACAAATCGAGCAAACTATAGTAAATTTGGAAAAGAATATTGTAAAACCTGAGAACTCATAGGCATCTCAATATCCAAATTTTCTTGAAAATATGAAGAAAATGGATAAATGGACGAAACGGCTCCTTCGCGATGATGTTACAGAAGATGTAGGTTTTCAGTTCTATTTTATGAAATTTTTTCATTACCTTTGCAAATGACCTGGTTAAAAATAGGGTCAAAACGAAATTTTGTGCCAGTTAAAAATTTTCTTTGTGTTTTCTTTTGTCACTCTTGTAACTGACACGGAAATTCGAAATTAGCTTTGAATTTGCAGGTCCAAGCCTTTGAATCAGATATTCGCACGCTGCAATCCGACGGTAGAAATTATGGAACTGATAGAGAAAAAATCATGAGGAGATTCAAAGGCGGTTTGAGGAAAGCCGCCATTCCGACACTCGAGAAATATCTGAAACTCCGTCACGAACTTGACAATTCTTCCCCTGACCTGAAGTGCGACAATGGGTGGAAATTCTTCCAAACATCGGAATCTTGCTACTTCGTGAGTAAATTTAAAAAATTACGTAGTTTTTAATGTTGTTCTTGGCTCCTTGTATTAATCGCCCGATTTCAACAAAAAGAAATGCATGCGGTCCTATTAGGAATGGGTACAGGGGTTGGGTAGGCTGGCTTCCAGATAAATCTATGTTCCCTTCTGATAATTCCGATACCATATCCAACCTATTCTGCTGCTCCCTAGCCTCTCATATTGTTTGCATTCGTTTTTTTTTTTTAAATCGACTGATGATCACCATAAGGAGATGAATCCATCGTCACCAAAAACAGGGTATCATTAAATTATAGTGTGGGTTGAGTCGGGTGATGGAATATAGGATAGAGCCCCCAAGCTCCGCCTCCTTGCAAAAATGCGTTTGTGGGAGAAACGTGGTAGTTTGAAATAGAAAATTTGCGAAGGAAGTGCCCTTCAAACTACAAGTCTAAAATAGACCAATTCTATTCGACGATACATCCGATGGAATGGTTCTGTGCAAAAAATCAGCCCAAAACATTCGAGCACAAGCGATATTTCGTTTGCGAAAACGTGCTCATTTTCGGCGATTGTTTTAAAAAAATTTCATTTTTCTTTACAAAAATCTTATTCACAACACTTTTGGCATTTCTGTACAAAATTTACTCCCAAAACACCAATTCGTATCTCTACTGGAGACTAATATAGGGGCCGTATTCTTTGTTCTGTAATTTCAGAGATGCAATTTTATGCACTATTATTTTATGTTTTAGATAATAGGAAATCGCATTTGAAAATAGATGCCTAGTCTAGAATTATTAGATTTTTCTCCAATATCTTCGATCTACCAAATTTTTTATTCTGCAATATGATAATTTTAGGTCGGCCATAACAAGAACTTCGAAGACGCAGAAGCGGATTGTGTTTCAAAAGGCGGTCATCTCGCGTCCATACATTCGCAAGAAGAGAATGACTTTTTGTGTAAACTAGTAAAAACCGGCAACGCCCAATATTCTGAAGGAATGAGCTGGATTGGATTGCAGAAAGTTGATGGTGAATGGGTGAGTTATTAGTTTCTAAATAATGATATTGAAAGGTTTACTCAAGAAATATTTTATATCAACTTTTTTTCACTTTTATCGTGTTGGGCGTTCTGTAGCATAAGTACTGAATTCTGTAACTACGAATAAAAGTGTACTATTACAAAGGAGAGACGTTATGTACACATGTATTTTATCAGTACAGCCTTCGTTATAAAACGTTTCACTTCTATTTATTTGTTTCAGAACGCCAGACAGTTGATTTTTACTGACAATATGAATTTTCATATTTATTCGGCATAATGTTTTATAAAAACATTTTATCATAGGTATTCCTTGATGAATCATCAATGGATACGTATACCAATTGGGCTAATGGGGAGCCGGATTTACCTAGCAGTATGTTCTGCGGTACTTTGGATACAGATAAATACATTGGTCGACCGTCATACGACTACAAGTGGAATTCATTTATCTGCGAGTATAGTTTGAGAGCTTACATTTGCAAGAAGTCGGCTACTTCAAAATTTTAACGCTATAATTTTCTTGAAATAAGCTATCGTTTGCAATGATTTCTCTTATCTTTGAAAGTTGTATTTGAATTGAATTTATAAATCGTAAAATATATCAATTCATCTATTGTATAAAGTATTTTATCCCTTGAAAATAAATTTTCTTTATCTTCTATATATTCGAAGAAATTAACATATTTAGAGAAGTAATCCTGTGTCTGAGTTCTTCAAACCGAAAAATCATTTTGTTTGTAGGTGGATAGTTGAGAAAGACTAATAAATTCATCTGGAAGCACAAGTTTTGAACAAATTCAGAATGGACAAAAAGTTTTACAGATGCCGCAATAGTAGTTGCATTGAATAATTTTCAAATGATGATTGACATTTAGACCAACACAAATGGTCTCGAAATCGAATGAAATGATCAGCGAAGAAATCTAAGTTTTGAAGGAAATTGATATAAGTACATGTCATTCTGAGTAATGATGATATTGCGTTTGCCTAGAATCACTGCAAAATGAGTGCATTCGACATTGGGAATCTACTCCGATACTTCGATATAAGGAACTACTTCATTCAGTAGTGTTCAATATTACTCCACACATTTTGTAGATTAATTTATAGAAAAATGCTAGCGAAATTCGTATTCATTTTTCTCCTGAGCCAATTTTCATCCGTACTGTGCGATCGAGAAACCGATGTTGATAGTTTAGCAAATGGTAAGATATTGCGATATTTTTTTTAGAAATTTGTATCAACTAATTATGCAAAGTTCACTTATTTCAGAAATCGCGCAAGAATTTCACCAACTCGAGGGAGGTTCGCAGAATCTGTTTAGAGATAATGCTGATATCATGCGAAGAGGTAAATAAAATAATAGTGAACCTCTTATAATTTTGTCGGTTTCAGTTTTCTGGATTTCGCAAAATATCATGAGTTCTCCTGAGCAGAAAATCGAAACCATTAAGGAATTGGTCGTTCCGATTATCAGGAAAAGCAACAGCGCTCAGACCGAAGGATTGACTAATGACGAGATTTGGCAGCCGTACAACGAAATGTTCCTGAAGCTATTCGATATCAACGAGAAGTGGTCCTACAGATTGCTGAAGGATGATGTACCCAAGGAAGTCCGCGCTTTGGAACATGTAAGCTTCATTTTTCGACTAAATTTATTCCATGTTGAGAGTAATTATTTTATCCCATTACTTTGTTTAAATGCTCCCAGGAGTATTGATAGTTTTACTTCACAGAAATTATTTTGATTTTTTCAGGAGATCCGTAAATTGAAAGTCAAACCAGACATGTTCAACAATGACAAGAATTACGTGCTGAGCGCATTGAAGATGGCCATCAACAAGTCGTCCGAAAGCTCCATTCGACAGCTCATCAAACTTCGTCAAGAAATTTTTGGAAATTATGGAAAATAATTAGGAGTGATCAAATTTGGCCAGGATTTTGTTCATTTTTTGGTTTCACGAAATATTCGATTTTATGATCTAAATTTTTATCTTGCAATAACAAAATTAATAAAAAAAAACGTTTGAAATTATCAAGATTCTGAAATGGCATGCTATTTTCGGTAAAATATAATTTACCTGCAAAAGTAATTCTAGGAATATTTTAGCAAGATTCCATTGAAATTTTTTTCAAATATTCTTTTCAATCACAAAATGAAGTAAGAAATGCATCATAGTCATCATCATTACATCTATGAAATTTCAAATCACATAATTTGATCAATGTACCCGACGTGGACTTGCGACCTTGATGAGATCTTCACCATTCGTGAAACGAACAAATCTTACCACCATAAATTGAGTAATGGTTGTAGGTAGTAAATTCCATTTACCTCGAAATTACTAATGATGACATGTTCTGATAACATTATCGGTAAATGCCACCTATTTTCAAACAGTTGATAGTGCTCTGACATTTCTAAAGGTCATTCCAAATAATTATTACTAATTGAAATGTTATTGCGATTTTCGTTTCTATTCTTGTTTTCTGCACAAATTCTACGTGTATCAGCGAATAAGGAAGCTAAAGTGCGTGAGCTGGCTGAAGGTAAACCTTTTTGTCCTGAATTATGGAAGGGTTAAAATTCATATTCATCATCTTCGAGCTAATTCTTTTCAAATTAAAAAATATAGTTCGTTTTTGATTCCGATTTTACATTTCCAAATCTCATTTTGATCCGACCATGATCTGAATTCATTGGTTTTTTTTCGAGATAATTTGTTAGAAATTTAAAAATGTACTTACACTCATATTTTCAGGTATCGCTGAAGATCTAGTTCGAGTAAATATGGCGGCAAACCAAAATTATTCTCAGGAACTCAAAGACGTAACAAGAAGGGTACATAAAAAATAATCATGTTTCAAATCATACGCAATTTACCGATCTTCTGGATTACGAACAACCCATTGAGTACTCCAGGTTTGGAGAATCATTGTCCCATTTCGTATTTTTTTTTTTTTTAATTTCTAAACTCTTGTTTTCAGGGCTGGTACCCAAGTTCAACTTACAACCCTTGTAAGTCACTTACAAGATCAAAATGACTAAAAAGCATTCAACACCATGTGTAAGTTATGTCCAAACGACAATCAGGACAGGATATAAAAGGGGGTTAATTCACGCTTATTCATCATTGATTTCTGCTAAAATGAATCGACTCACGATGTTATTCTTCGCTCTCGTTCCCTGTCCTGTTTTCTGTCCGGTGCTCAGGAGTATGGTACGATGTTGAAAAATGATCGCTCATCTGCGGAATCGGGATTCAAATCAAGTGTAAGACAAATTTATATATTCCGATCCTCAAATTCGTAATTTCAGCTTGAAGAGTACAATGTTCTTATGGTTATGTTCAATTCGATTTTTATACGAGTTTGTAGTTGTTTAATATTTTAAGATTCGAGAAATTTCTATGACATTCAAGTTCGAATAAATTTTATAATCATTATCGTGGACAATATGAAGAGAAAGCATTTGGAACTTTGTTATAATTCAAAGAAATGTTGAGTAAGAAGTTACGAATTGAAAAAAAGAATTCTCTCCGACATCTGACTAGCCTAAGTTATGTCCAAACCTGCAAGTCAACTATCAAATGATCAACTGCGGAGTATCGAATTAGGGAGAAAAATAAACGTTTCATACATTCGCACCATCAGAATGATAACACTATCGATTTGGTAATATTTTTTTCAGAATCATGATTCTTCAATATTGTCATTTTGTTTTCTTAAGGATTTGAATTTCAGATTATGAATTATATTAGAAAATTCTGGTGTATTTTGAATATTATATTCTCTATGATTTCTATGATTAGTGGAAACGATGCCTGTCTTCAAATAACTAACGCCCAAGATCGATATTTCTGCTATAAATTGGCGAAGTGGGACGAAGTTGCGAGAAATTCAAAGAAATCTCGACGACCAGTTGGACTATCAATTTCAGGAATTGATGAGGCATCTAAATTAGGAATCTCTGGTAAACTTTTCAGATTTATTGACTTCTCGAATATGACACTTTCAAATCGTCGAGGTCGCTGGAAAGAATACTCCTATTACCGATTTTAGATAGCTTATCTTTGCCTGGAGAAACAGTTTTGCCTCTCAATACTTGCATGGATCATGCTTGCATCTGCGATTTCTTTGAAGATGCTCAATTGCAAAACGGGAACTGTGTGCTGAAGAACGGAGAAACTCTGAAGAAAGCAGTTAGGTTAGAATAATAGCTTTACCTGAAGACAATAAAATATTCAGGAAGGAATACCGAACTTTGAGTGCTGATGAGCGCAGAAAACTTATCGAAGGCTTCAAATCGATGAAAACTGTAAGAATTATCGTTTTTTAATAAGGAGAAAGATATAACTTGAGTCATTCAGAGTGGTGAATATCAAACGTTTCTGCGACATCATGAAAGTGCGAAAATAGCTCCTGAAGCTCATGCGGTTCGTAACAAATTTGCAGTTTTTTCAAATAAATTTCAGGGCCCAGCATTTCTCCTATTTCATCGAGAATACATCAAAGGAGTAGAATTATCGATGCGCATTACTGATCACACCATTGCAATATCCTATATTGATTGGTAAAATAAACCTTTATTCTAAAGCAAATTTTCATAGGACCTTCGAGGATGCCCTTGAAAACCCTGAAGATTCTGTATTGTTCTCTGAACATTTGATGGGAGAAAGTCCAGAAGGCGGAGGATACATTATCACTGGGCCTTTCAGAAATTGGGAAACCAGCGAGGTTCGATGGAAAACGTTTATGTTGTTTTTCAATCTTAGCTTTCAGGGAGCACCTGGAATAAAACGAAACATCGCTCGTACGGTCAATGGCACTAAATTCCGACCAATCAGTTCCAGAATAGTTGATCAAATTGTCAGCACGAATAAATTCGAAGACATGTTCACGTTTTCGTATCCGGTAGATTGGTTCAAAAATGAAAAAAAAAACATTCTTTCAGCAACCAACTTGCCCGTATGCAAGAAACAATCTAGGCAATGGGCCTGAATACGCTCATGGGAGAGTTCAAACTTTTATAGGAGGTTTGATGCATTTTGATCTCCTTCTCAAGATGATATTAGGAGATATGGACGATCACTCGACAGCCGCAAATGATCCAATTTTCTTCATGCACACAGCCTATATCGATTTTCTATGGGAAAAATGGAGAATGACAAGACAGGTATGCAATGTTTCACTAGTTCAAAAAATCGCCGGATTCAGAAAGAGTCTGAACGAGAAATCCAGTTTCCAAAAGATGATGAACGCTGCAGCGCTTCTCAGCATTTTGTAATCGAATATCTTTGAAAATTTAGAAATTATTGAAGCTTTAGATAGACGAACGTATGATGCCATTTGAATCATTAAAGTGTGAGGGTAAATATTCCAAAAATAACTTAATGGTTTAGGAACCGCAATGGCCTTTCTAACAGCTACACTATAAATATGTACGAATATGAACCTAGTCCGACTTGTTCTATGCAAAATCCGAACGGATGCAAATCAGAGTAAGAGTGGTTTCTTCTGAAATTGCACGATTTTCTTGTCTAACTTTTAGATTTTTATTCTGTGATCTATCACACGGACAACCAAGATGTTCTTCGAAAATCAGGAATGGAAGACCCTGTAGAGGATATTCAAGAGGAGAGAACCCGTGTTATCTCGGAAGTTGTCAAAATGGGATTTGCGGAGAAGGAACAGGCTCATCTTCAGTTCCAATACCAACTGATACTCATGAAGTGGTAAGTGTAAAGCGACGAATTTATTAGAAAATATTTTTCTTAGAAACACGTCACTAAACAAGCCCAAGATGAATGGCCAGATCAAAACTCCACCAGTCAAATTATCGCAGCTGAAGAAGTCATGACGAATCTCAAATTCGTGGATGAGGATGTTTCAAGGCTCCCAAAAGTGGAGGACAGAATAGAAGTCGAACAGAAAACAACAACTACAATGCCAATTTCGAGTCCAACAACTACTCTAGCACCTTCACCTGTACCTATACCAAGAATCTTACCGCCAAACGTTGAAATCGACAGTCCAGGTAAGTTTCAAACGAATCTACATTACTTATCTGATTGCATTACTGATTGCAACTATACAAGGCTACGACGAAACTTGCGACATGATTGCGGACGTCCAAACTCGACACTTTTGCTACAAACTTGCCGAGTGGGATGAAAAGGCTAGAAGTGAAGCGAAAACTGGACAAGTATCAAATCCATCCGGTGAAATTCAATTATTGTAGATAAATCGTGACAATTGAATTTTAGCTAGCACAAATCCTGATCCATTCCAAAAGGTCTGCACAGATCTGGCTTGTTTATGTGGATATCTGAAAGGCGATGGACTATTGCAGAATAACAAATGCATTCTGAGTGATGGCAAGGAACTCCAGAAGGCTGTTAGGTGTGCTTATTTTTTCGAAAAACCATAATAAAAATATTTAGAAAAGAATATCGAATTTTGTCTACAGAAGAACGTGGTAGATTTCATAATGTCTTGAGAGATATGCATAAGGTCATTAGTTTTATGCAAAATAATGAATTTGGTTTTATTTTAGGACGGCGAATTTCGCGCGTTTACCGAATATCAATATAAAACTGAAGCTCATGCGGTGAATATTCTTCATAAAATGAGAAATTTTCGGTTCTTTAAAATTTTCAGGGCTCGGCTTTCTTGCCCTTCAATCGAGAATACCTCAAGCGGTTCGAGTTAACTTTGAGAACTTATGATTCAACGCTTGCGTTGCCATACATTGATTGGTAAGAGAATGTTTTCAGCTTAAATATTCCTAATTTCAGGTCACTCGAGGACGCTCTGGAAAGCCCCGGAGACTCCGTACTCTTCTCTGAATTTTTACTGGGTGAAACACCAGAAGGAGGAGGATTCATTCTAAATGGGAATTTCAAAGATTGGACGACGAAAGAAGTAGGAAAACAATTTCTATACTCAAATTCGACGAATTGTAGGGGCATTTGGGGATAAGTCGAAATGTTGGCAGAAATATCAATGGGACGCAATTTCGTCCTATCAACTCCAAAATGGTGAACAGACTGAAGAATACGTTCAACATCGATCAGATCATATCTTCAACTCAACCTGTAAGAACAAAGGTAAGCAAAGCTGAAAATTGATACATTTTAGAAACATGGATGCAACCTAAACAAAATGTCGAATACCAACAACTTCGAATACTTGAATGGTTATGGATACTCATTTGTTGGGGGTAAGAATACTTTTGTCTGAAAAAGATTTCTTCTTCGAAACTTAGGAGACATGAATAGTTTCACAACGGCTGGAAACGATCCGGTTTCCTACATGAGTGATGCGTTTATTGACTTTCAGTGGGAAAACTGGAGACAAAACATGCAGGCTTGAAAATTTAGAGTCATTAACAAATTTTTAATTTTAGACAGAATCGGAACGGGAATCACGATATCCCGAAAACGAGGAGAAGTGCAATGCTCCACAACATTTTGCTGACGCTCCAATGTCACCTTTTGAACCTCTCAAGTGATATTTTCGGATATTCTTGTAAATCATTCGAAACTCAGAAATCGCGACGGTCTTTCAAACAATTACACGAGAAATCTCTACGAATATGAACCGAGTCCAACCTGTTCTGAAGCTCAACCAGATGGGTGCAATTCAGAGTAGGTTTACCAATGGTAATAACGAATAAAAATCGACTAATAAATAGTTTTGAGGGGATTTCGCAGTAATTATACGAATTTAATCAATAATCGACTAATATCGATAATATAACTCTGTCAAATCATCTTCAAGTAGACATTAGTAAAAAAATCACTTTCTAGATTCCTATTCTGCGATTTGTCTCACGGCCCTCCACGATGTTCGTCAAAA
Source organism: Diploscapter coronatus (assembly GCA_964036155.1). Lineage (NCBI taxonomy): Eukaryota > Metazoa > Nematoda > Chromadorea > Rhabditida > Rhabditidae > Diploscapter > Diploscapter coronatus. The sequence goes on along the minus strand of OZ038423.1, from coordinate 49,431,875 downwards.
ATTCGCAAAGGAAGGCCATGCAGTGGATATAAACGAGGAGAAAATCCCTGCTATCTCGGAAGTTGTCAGGGTGGATATTGCCAAGCCGTAGTCTCTGAAACCTGTTATAATGAAAATGTAGAATCTATTTTCTATTAAATTTATTCGAAATTTTAGGCCTGCTGTCCTCACTGGAGTCTAATAAACGAGTGCAAAAGGAACGAGGAGTGGATGAAGTGAGTTTTTGGAAAAAGTTTCATGGTTTCACTTCGTTGAATTTCAAATGATTTCGATATGAAACTATGCTAAATTTGTCAACCAAAATAATCACTTTATTTCAGGACAAACTGCATGTACAGCTGCGGCGTTTGCTTCCCTGACTACTACGAGTACGGTCTTTGCAAGGACTATCACTCGACCTGTCAGTTGTGGGCATCACAAGGTCAATGCGCTCTCAATCCGTGGATGGCAGGTGGCAATTAGAAATTCGTCATAATTCTAATTTTAACGGACACAATTTCTGTGAATACGTTTCACAATTATTTTGTCATTTCGTCGAACTAATTTTCCCAGATAAACTTCATCTGTTAATCATCCTATCTTATTCCAGAAAATTGCCGCTATTCCTGTAGTACTTGTTTTTCGATGCAGCAGCTGGCGTATATCTGCGGACCATATTCAGGACCGAATGCGCCAACCCCGTTGGGAGCCGCTCAACCAATTCATCAACAGTCAACTTTTCTCGTTGCGCAACCTTGGTCACCTCAGTCAAAATGAAATTTCCATCTTCATTTATTTTAATATCGCCTCGATTTTGCTGAATAAATTATTTATTTAAAGTAATAAAGTACAGTGTTGTATCACAAAAGTCTTCAATTCCATTCGATGAACTATTCATTATAACATTGAAAATTGAATATTTATCTGAAAAAGGACTTTAAATTCGGCAAACCATCTCTGACATCATAACTTGGATTACAGGTTTTACATGCTCCCCTTGCAAGCTCAACAAATTCTGCTAAAATACAAAAAAAATAAATCCTATGCAGATAACATAGTTAGAAAATATACACAAGTCAAACTCTCGCAGTCGATTCAGGGCCCGTACCAAAGCATCCCTTCGGTTGAACTGAGGTCAACCGAACCTCAGCCCAATCGACTCTGAAAAATATTCGATTGAACTGGACTCTCGTCCCAACTTTCGAAAAGTTAGATCGACCTAACTTTGATGAATTTTTGGATAGAGCTCATTCTAACTGCAATTAAGAGATAATTACCCAATTATCTTGCAATTTTGATCTTATAGGCAACTAAATTAGGCCTTTCTGCACATCCCCAATATAATTTTTTGTAAATTTCATAACATTTTCTTTGTAAACTATTGAGTTAGATTGACGCCATCTTTTTACGAGTTGAGTCTAGCCTTCAGGTGAATCTAACTGATTGGACTGAGTCCAATCTAGGACTTTGGTACGGGCCAAGATCAAAATAATAATTTTTCAGAAAAGCAATGACATTATGTCGAGTATCACCGTTAGAGTGTCCATCAGGAACGAAATTGAAGGATGGAAAATGTCGATAATATCTAGTTTACTAAAATTATCGTGATGAAAATTAGTGCAATAAATTAGTTGAATTAAAAATGTTTGTTTTAAATTCAAGGTATTAGTAATTTCAATGAACATTATGATAACTGAACTCATTACCATTCGAATAATTAATTCATACACATTTCAAACGTACACTTATTGAAACAAATTAAATAATAATTATCTCCTACCCAGATCATAAAACCTTAATGATAGGTGATGCTATCACCATCAGATCTAACATTAGAATAAAATATGACGCTTTTATCACAAGTAATGACATTCAGCTTTGTCCAACGATGATTTCATCCACAAGTTAATTTAGTCAATTAATCCAAAACAAGATAGTCTAATTTTTGCGTATTATTTTTATTCCCATAAATCCACTTCACCATTGCTTGTTTGCTTTACTATCCAGCGTAAAATTGTGGACATAGTAGTAAAATGGGCAAAATTTTCCGACGGGCGCATCCATTCATTTGTCTTTGTTCTCAAAAATCGCAACGATATTCGAGAAATGAGACGGAAATTGAATGCACTGTTTATGCATCTGGAAGCGCACATCCACCTTTTTCTACCGAATAGACTTTGATAAATGCAGAAAGCCCAAATAAGAATCGAATTCGATGCTGATCTATACAATGGCGAGATATGACTATAACCAAAATAAAGACAGCTTGATTAGAGATATAAAGGTTGATGAATAGCCAAAAACGATTGCTAATTGTAAATAAATTTGGTGTATCAATGCATGGGTTTGATAAAACATAATTACACTGAATAAAAATTTATGCAAATGATTAATTGGTTAAAATTAACATTTCTTCAACCCATTTATGAATGCAATGCTTGTAAATAATCAAAATCTAAATTTAAGTTCTTTGGCTTCGATATCAAACATGAAAATGAAAATAACATGATCATTAAAATGCCATGTAATGTTTCAAATTCTATTGTTTACCAAAATTGATAAATGTAGCTCTTCTTTGTCTAACATTTCGTGTAATAATGTAATCTCGAATTTAAAACACAATAACAAAGAGTAATGACAAGAACAATGCATGTAGACATTTTAAGGCATGTATGCACAATGTTTCTGGAGTCGAAATTAGTATAAAAAGTGAAACTAAACCTAAGTTTAAGAAACCCCCTTTTATTCGTTGTAATTTGTGGCCTAAAATACCTTTTCTAATCATAAAATTTTAACAACCAACTTTAGTAGTTTTTTTTTTATCATATCTTAGCAAATCGTTCTTTAAAAGAAATATTTGTATCGCTGAATTCTTCCAGATGTATCTCGTACTTGGCCTCCTCGCTTCCCTGCTAATATCCATTCAGGCACAGGTTGCCGACGATTACAACTGTACGTATGTCAAATCAGCTGCACCGGCGGGAGTAAGTCTTCTAGTCATTGAAACCAAGTCGGATAACAAATTTTACGATCCGCTGAAAATCTGAATGAAACTGATTTATGCGCGAATTTTAGCTGGCATACAGCCCTCTGTCAGTCAAATGCAACGACAAGCTAACAGCTGCTCAATGCTTGAAATTCTTCGTCGACCCAGCTGTGGTTCCTGATGATACCACGGCGAAAAGGCCGGTACTCTGTTATTCGACCGTTGGTGCTTCGGTAAGCCAGTGAATCACATGTAATTTTATAGGTGGTCGAAAGATGGGACACAGACCTAATCCTCTGAATCAACCACTCGTCAAGTAAATTTGAATCGAAATTCCTGAAATTTGCCGCGAATTTCTGCTTGATAGATTCAATAAAGATGACAATTTTCAGTTGAAATATTTAAAGCAATTTGTGTACAGTTGATGCTAAAAATGACACTCATATCGGAACTTTTGTTAGTCGCTGTGTTTATGATGATTTTTTCAGCCGCAACCAATCGAAGTGCCGGTGCAGAAGATGGCTACCGAATACTGTCCGAAACATTGCGGGTAAGTCCTAACGAATCGAAGAAATGATGAGTTCAAATTTCAGCTACTGTTGTTTGACAGATGCATACGACTGCGATAATAAGCAGGATCCCGCGATTAATTGCGATACAGTCACCGACTCGATGTGCGACGATCCGGCCTGGCGAGGATTGATAGCAGAGAATTGGTAAGCGAAAATTGAATTTTATGTTTTAAGAGATATCAGCCAAAATTTTAAAATGATTATATTTCAGCCCAAATAAATGTGGATTGTGTCAGATGGTAAGTTTCACGAATAATAATTTGTCAATTATTCAGAAATCGAATGTTATTTTAGGGCGGGTGCGTCGATAAGGCTATCGATTGTGAAACCGATCCATCCATTTGCAACAACATTAACGTACAACCATTTGTCAATGAGAATTGTCAAAGGTATTATTTTTATGTAGCACTATAGGTTACCATATATCGCGTAATATTCGATCGGTTTTCTCAGTCTTAGTAAAACTGTTTCCACTTCATATGCAGAAATGTAAAAAGAAGCTATCAGGACCTGCAATCGCTGCAACGGGACAGGAACAGCGTCGACCACTACATCGCCTGGAGGTGGAACTGGTTGCTCGGATTCTTCAACGAGCTGCGCCACGTGGAATACCAATGGCTTCTGCACTAATAGTGAGCCTTAAAGTGCCCTCATACTTTTCTGACATCACGTCAATTTCGAGCGATTGTAGGTGCAAACTTTTAACATGTTTGGCGCCAATGTCAAAAGTTTACGCGTTAAATCTTTCGACATTGACATGATGTCAAAAAGTGAGCGCGCCCATGTGATGTTATTCCACGTCTTATGAACAAAAACTTTAGCATTCTACACAAGTGATCAGAAGAAGCAATATTGCGGCCGGTGAAATTTATTTTTTTAAACTTACATTAACTTTCTTAATCAGGACTTGCGGTCTGTGCTGATCGAGTTAACAGACAATTTGGGAGCGACTGACCAAAGAATACGAGGTACACACTGTCGGGGGACTACATCTCTACTTGTAATATAACTATTCGGGGACATTAAACCAACGGAACATGCATCAAAAAATCTTAGTCATGGCTTGTATTTATTTTGACTGACCGCCAGAATAAATTATTTCATGCTAAATATTGGCTTATGAAATAAGCTATCATCAAACAAGTAAATTTAGATATTGTAAATTGCAAATCAATGATCAGTTTTTTTTTTTATAAACTTATAGACATAGAAAAATGGGCCTATTGTTCTCAAAAATAAGATTTCATGGATGATATTTCCGAGAGTTTGTTTGAACAGAACTTTCTGTGAATCAAATAGTGAAAAGAATGATTTTTTGGAAGAAACATCTAAAATAACATTTAGTTGCGTCTGAAAATTTCGAGCCGCCAACGCTATGTAAACATCGATTACTTGTACCGTATACTTAGTTTTAGAGTTAACTATGGGCAAATTGAATCATAAACAATTTTACGAGATGTATAGAATAAATTATGATAAAACTTTTCATTTCATAAATGTTTTGATAAATTTATTCATCAAATATACTTTGCCACAACTAAGCAAATTTTATTGCAAACTGACACTATTTTCAACCGGCACAATTGCGAATAAAACGGCATTTGAGGCCTGGGAGTTTTGTATTATGCTAGAGGTAACTTGATTAGTTGATTGAATTAAGGGTTGAGCAAGGTTTTTGAACTGATAATGAGGAGCATTCATTCGTAAGTTTGGAATATTGAATTGAACATTAGATAAGTTAGAATTGCTATTGAGAAAATTCGTTGGACTAGAAATCGAATTCTGAGACACACTATTGTACCCTATCGAACAATTAGGTAAAGGTAATGAAGGAATGCATGACATGATAGGAGAAGGAATCGCTGTCTTTGTATTTTGTAAATTAGAAGTGATACTGGGTACGTTAACGTTGAGTAGGGTAGTCGTACTGGAAGGTGTATTTTGAGTTAGTTGTGAGGAATAGAAGTTGGGGACATTGTACGGAAATGACGAACTAGGATTGTGATTTGAGTATCCTCGAATTGTTAGAGAAGTTGAAGGTTGGCTATTTAGGTATGAATAGGATAGAGATAAACTAGAGGATTTTGATGAGCCAGGTGATAATGAAGTGCCGGGACTAATTTTCGGTTGACATGCTTCAGAACGATATTTTAGGGAATCAATAATAAATTCGAAATTTGAAGGAATTTTGCTTGCGACAATTGATCCTGGATAGTGAATTGGCTGTTGTTTATTTCCAATTGAATGCGAGGCTAAGGCTTCAATGACCTTGTTGTTTGCACGGTCTAATATTCCAGAAAATTACTGTCATTTAAAACAGAATCCATGTAATTCTCGAAACTGCCCGGACCAGAGATTTCAAATTCGTTTTTGAAGGGGTAGTTGAGTGTTTTCTACCTATATTCGACCTAGAGAACACGATTTTGGGGCTTTTTCCCGGAGTTTTCAAGTCCAGGTTCGGGTATCGGGTCCGGGGGTCAAATTTCGAAAGTCATTCTAATATTCCAAAACCTATATCACATTGTTCAGTTTGACGAGCTGAGTCGAATGGTGCAAACATTTTTTGAATCCGACCTTCCTATCACAAGTTACGGCTAAAAACAGTGCAAAAATGCTAAAAAGCATGGATCGTCGGGGAAAAATCGAAATTTACATACAATGCCGTGTGTATTACATCCCAATATTTTCATCAAACAAAGTACATGTCCTACTCATGCTAATTCAATCATTATTTCGAAAAAATAGAGACAACATTCTACCGAAAAACCGGCCCAAAGTCGAACCGGAAAAATCGGATTTTCAAAAATGCGTATGAAAAAATTCAAAATGTATATAGATCGATAGAGCTCATCAAACTGAGCAACTTTTGTGAAGACACCTCATGGTTATCTATTATGGTATGTGTGGTATGGAATTTTGAATGATCATACACACGAAAATGACACAAATTTTCAAAAATTCATAACTTTTGTAAAATCAAAGGAATTTGAAAAATCTTTTCAGAATATAGTAGTTGAAGGGCAATACTTCGTTTCTTCTTCTTAGAGTACCGTGCTACCACTTTACCATGCTACCATATGGGTCCATGGTATACCACCCATATGGTACCCGAGTGGTATTCTATAAATGGATATCAAACGACTCGAAATCGAATGGAGAGTAATATTCGAGTCCATTTCTATCAATTTCAGCAAGTGGTTTTATTATACCATCATTTTAATTGGCTATAACCACCTGTCGAAAATGACCAAAAATGGGGTATTTTCAAATGACCATAAAAGGCGATAGACTAATCCCTTTTTCAAGTGGTTTTCAATATATTACTCAGTTCGACAAGAGCTTTCATTCGGTATATAACATGATGGGTATTGGTTACCAAATGGTAACTTGACCATATGGGTCGCTACCATTTGATACCATACCATGTTTGGTATCGTTCGACTCCAAATTGAGTGGGAATAAACAATAGATGTCTCTAGCTTCAATTTGAGCTCGAATTTTGGTAGACTGCCTATGGAAATATTCTCGTATCATTTTCTTGAAAACTGACATTAAATTTTGGTTTTTGAGGTACCACTCCCATACCATAATAAATAACCATGAGATGTCTTCACAAAAGTTGCTTAGTTTTTCAAGGGCTATCGATTGGTATATCGTTTGAATTTTTCTGATCAGTTTTGTAAAATTCGACCCTCGGGCCACGCCCATTTGATTGCTTTTTTCTCAAAAGTGGCATACCTAACCTATCTATTTTATGACTGATTTTAGGGTAATTTGATACGTAGAATTCGAATATATCATCAGATTTTTGGAACTCGCCTTAAACTTTTCAGGAAAATCGATTTTATGCAAAAAATGGGGCATCAGCATACCGCCATTTTTGACATAAGGACCCCTTCTGACCCAGCAGGTGGTTGTTGCTCGAAAATCTATATACCAGAAGGTGCGCAATTACATGGGCTACTCTATGCTTTTTAAATTTTTCGAAAATCTTTCATAGCAAAAAAGTTTTCTTTATACCCCCTGAGGGGTGCCAAATCGTGAAAACACCCAACTTTGACCCCCACCTAGCTCCGCCCACTTTTGGGGGCGGGACCTAAAAACCTAATTTTTGTGATTAGGACCCATGGGTGTATCCACCATATAAGTTTGGTTCGGATCCGAGACACTTTTGCAGTTGTCCGACCTTTGTTCGGGTTACTCAAAGAACGCGTCTTAAATAATATCATTTCAAGTATTGGCGTCGAAAACTATTTTATAGTTAGAGAAGATAAATTTAGATCCAAACTTTTTGAAATGGCTCAAACTATCGCAAATCCTTCTAGTTTCCAATTATTGAGTTATTGGCATGTTTTTTTTCTATTTTCCTCGTCTTGTCTGTGCCTCTGCCAACGCTTTTCGCAATCTTTTCTTTACGATTCTTGTTTTGTTTCCCTTCGATTTCAGCTACCTTTTGATCTAGCCCGTGCATTATGGGACGATGATTTACCTCCTGCAGACTTGAAGACTCGTGAGATTTCCCCCTTTAAATCCAGTCATCGCCATTATCGACTGTTATTGCCTCTAATCGAATGGTATCTTCATGTGAAAGGGCAACGCAACATTACAGAACTGACATCACACTAATTCAAATAATCCCAAAAAATATTTTGTAATGTTCTTCAGAATGCATAGAGTGGATTCAGAATTGAATTGAAGTGAATACGGGATATTATTCACTTTCAAATGATACAATTGCTCTGATCAATACCCAACAAAAACTCCCTCCCATGTTATGCATTGAATCGAAGAAAAGTTTTGTGAAAACGCTTCCTGCATCTTTCTGAATTATCATCTGTTAAGATTGCGATCTTTTGTGATGATAGTATTGGATTTGCAAAATTCACTTTAGATTGTGAATTGAAGTAAGTTGTACTTCGATAGAAAATGTTTTGATTTTTCTCGTTTTGTAAAATTAAAAAAAGATCATTCCGATCAAATGCAACTTCTGCCACTTTGTCTTTCTCGAGAAATTTTCGCAGATCCCTGGCCCATTGCCTTTTCCCCAACAACTTTTTTCTTACAGAAATCGTCCAGCCGCGCTGCTTTTTGCCATTTGAATGCTTTTCATTTCCTCTTTCTTGTGAATGATCGTGCTCCCTTTGACTCTTGTTTATAACCACTTCTTCTAAACATCCTTCAGAGCAAAACCATTTCAATTTTTTATCCTCCAATAGATTTTTAGTCTAATAAAAATTGCGAAGCATCAATTTAGTAGTTTCATTTTCCTTTCTTTAATGATCAATTTCAAATTCATTAATTATATTTTCTCATTCAATCAATACTTTTTTACTATTTCCATTTGAAATAATACTATGGCGATTGTTTAGGTCTCCTAACAAAGATGCTAACCAATTTACCAGTCGAAATTATATTGCTGATCTGCCAATATCCCGAGTCCAAAGAGCTGAAACAATTGGCTCGGACTAATAAACGAATGATGCAAATAATCAAGAGATATCTGCCGATGGCACTTGAGAGAAACATTCTATTCTATCGTAGGAAAATATTTCTTGTATTCTCGAAAATTAATTTAGTATTTAGTGCCTTATAAAAACGGCGAAATTTGGGAAGGAAGAATTTGTCTGTTTGATTCGCATACTAATTCTGTTAAGCAGATTGCGAAATTTACTAATAATTTATCATCATACGAAGTAGCAACTACACAGAATAAAGTAAACTCTTTATGTTCGTTATTTTGAATAATTTCTTAAATTTAAGATGTTTGCAATTAACTATGATGAAGAGTCCTTTGAAATATATGACTTGAATACTCGACAAATTTCAAGAGGTCTGCTCAACAAATCTATGATTGATCGATTCAAAGAATTTTCCAGGTCCAGATCCTCCTGAATGGCGTAAAGGTGCAGCTATGGCTTATTTCAAAGACAAATTATATTATTTTGGTGGAGACTATTTTGAATCAGTTGAACAATCTAAACATGTTGATGTAAGATGATCGAATGAAAGTCCATTAAATAATTAATTCAGGTTTTAATAGATGGACAATGGCAAACAGGACCTGCTTTTCCTCTTCCGCTTAGTAGTGTTCAAACAATAATATGCGATGAAATTTTATACGGTCACATTATAGCATGTTCATTATTGTAATCATGGATATTCAGTTATTGATGGTCGTGGAAGTAGAAAGCTATATCGATTATCAGACGATGAACGAAAATGGATTGAAATTGGAGAGCTTCCAGAAAGATTAATTTCTTTCGGAGTTACATCGTTAAATGGAAAAATTTACATAACTGGAGGACAATAGTCATTAGTTCTGTATGATAAATAATGTATCATTATAAATTTAGTAATGATGATGTATTAAAATCGTGTCTGTGTTTCGATCCCTCAGCTCCAGTTGACAGTCGAATTTCTCGAATCGCTGATATGAATTATGGAAGATACAGTCATTCGCTCATCGTTGCTAACAGGAAATTGTATGCAATCGGAGGGTGAGCTGAGATTTTGCATAACTTTATACCAAATATTTGTTAACTTAGATTACAAAACTCTGGAAATTTTTGTAATTCAATCGAGGAATACGATCCACAAACGAATAAATGGAGAGAAGTCGGAAAAGTTAATATCTGAAATCTTCAATTTCGATACATTTAAGTTTTCGTAATTTTTATACGATTTTAATTTTAAAAAATATCTTTATTCAATTTCGTGCATTCTAATTTGATGACATGATACAGACAACCCTCGAAGACATCCAATAAAAACAAACATTGTAACCGAAATAAATATTCCTTTTAATCAGGGTTGTACGAACTGAACTGAGCTTCGAAATTACCAGAAAATTTCATTGTTTTAAATGCGGTCGAATAAATTCAAGAAAAACAATAAATAACTGATAGCATATCAAAAATTGATCGACTTATGTTAACACACCCCTCGAAAATATCACTTTAGCCCCCTCGTAGGTCTGGTCTCTTCATTTTGTGATTAGGGTCCATGGGTGTATCCACCATATAAGTTTGGTTTGGGTCCGAGATACTTTTGCAGTTGTCCGGCCACTCTTTATATTTTGTTCGGTTATTCAAAGAATGCGTCTTAAGAAAAAGTCGATCTTTAGCCATTTTTAAGGGGTCTTCGCCGGACTAAGCAAAGAGAGCAAAGCATTATGATATATCATTCCATTTGTATTTATATTTAGTCTGTCAAAATGAGGATATCGGACCAAGCAGGCAACAGCTAGGGTTAAACCGAAAGCAGAATAGGGTTAGGGCTAGGGTTAGGGATAGGGTTAGGAATAGGATAAGCTAAGGAATAGGGCTAGTAAGATCACTAACATCGACTTAAACAGATCTCACTATCACAGCATCTACTTCATCATATCATCACACATCGTCAAGCCTTCAAAAGTCATCAAAATCAAAATCATAGCAAATTCATCATCAAATCTCTAGTCCCACCTACTCCTGACTTCTAAATCTCCAATCCCAGCCATCGTCATACTAGTTCGTCCCCATACTAGATAGTTCATCGCAATACAACTCCGAATCCGTGCCATAAGTCAGAATTCAATCAAATAAGAATTCCCGCTCATACCACCAATCAAAATTCACATTTTCAGCATTTATTCAGAAATTCCATCAATAATTATCCTCCGACATCTTCACAAGAGGCGAGGATAGGCAGAGGGGGAGGGTGAGGCAGGTAAGGCCAAAAATTGATTCACTCAGATTCAGAAACCTCAGAATTTGCATCAGCAATACTACTTCCTTATACAATATAAAATATAGTCAATATAGTCAGATTCTGCATCAACAGCACTTTCTCGACTTTCCAGAACACCTCTCATCATAAGAAACACTCAAATACTCTCAGAATTCACATTTATTCACATTAGCTCGAAAATTTCATCAACAACAATCCCCTGACATCTTCGAAAGAGCCAAGAGTAGGGATAATGCTGTGTAAGGCTTGAAAACATCGATCAATCCAAATAGTTGTATTCTTCTTCTCATCTGATTCCGATTCCTTCCAAACTTTCACAAGAGCTGCACAATAAACGATACAGAACATTATCCAATTTCCACTGCTCCAACTCAACTCGCACTATCTCTCTTCCTTCACCTGCTTCATTCACTTGCAACTCTAGCACTTTCTTAGTCGTCTTTCAAACTGATCAATTCATTCAAAACTGTAGTCATTGCAATATAGCCTTTAATTGACGGAAGTAGACGAAGTAATAATGACACGAATAAGATCAGAAGGGAAAACCATAAAACCATTCAAATATCTGCAGAAGGGGAATTAGTCAACTAACAAAATATAGAAACGCCAAAAATTCCATCAGCAGCAGTTCTCCGAAATCTTCGAAAGAGGCGAGGCGAGGGACATGTGTTTGGTAAGGCCTCATTATTCTTTATCCTAAAACCCTATTACTATCATCAGAAATATCCTAAATCTCAACAGCATCACTTACAGAATATCGTTTACCATCATATTTATAACTTCGACCAATAATAAATCAGCATTCATTATTAATTCACTTGTTTTAGAAAGGAAAACCTCTAATTTTTCATTAACAACGCCCGACACCCGTCATCTATTCCACTTCCATCAACTAATCAGCCAATGCAGACTATTCACCGGAAAAACTTCATCTTCACTAAAAACGATCTTAATAGTCACTCATCAATAATAAATCCAAATTCTTCATTCCTGCTTGCATGAACGCCTTCATTCTCCCGCTATCTATCTTTCAGGAGGTGGATTATGCTTCACATATTCAGCTAAAATCAAAACATAATTCCAATATCTTCCGAACAGAGTTCAATTCGTCTCAAATCGACTCAATTCGACTCGGTTCACCTTGTAATCTCTAAACGAAATTACAAAATCTCACAAATTCCATCAACAATACCTACTCTATCTTCACTAAATCAGCACACATGTCATTCGAACAACTGAGGATCCAGAATTCATACTACATCTACCGAGAATTTTATAAATTCCATTCAAATTTCATTCAAATACATTAAATAAACTCCATAAAACATTAGTTAATGTTGTACTCCCCGGATGGGGTGTCAGTCAGAACTCGTATTCGTACAAGTTTTTATTTAGTACAACGTCGGGAAAAGACAATTCAGGAGAATTGGAAGACCGACTGTCCTACAGGAGGGCAGGGGGGTAGACTGACTATTAAGAGGAGAATGGTCAATCAATAATTGTTAATGGTCAGGGAATAGAGATAACTACTAAAGAAGAGGGAGAAGAGTTGTAGATGGAATGAGCAGTGTCGTTAGGCGGCACTGCTAGGAGAGAGATTAGGGGGAAAGGTGAGAGATGATAGAAATAGTGAATGGAATAGAGTGAGCCTCTAACAGTTAAATACACGGTATTTCTAATTTCTAACTTTCATCGCTTAAAATAACTTTCTTAAAACCCCATTTACTCCACTTCTCAACCCTGGAACAAGTGCTGCCCTACTGTATTTAGTGATTAGACAGTAAAATCAAACTATACTCAGGGAGAACTTCCAACTACTTGATACTTTATTCCATACCAAAGTATAAAATGAACAAGGAGAAGAGGGTAACTGAGTGGACAAGGGGACTGCCATCTTAAATACCAGAAGATAAAAGACAAATGCTCAGATTTTCCATCAGCAACAGTTATCTCGAAAAATATACTCATCGTCACTTTTCTTATCTGAACCGTCCATTCAAATAACAAATTCTCACATTTTTCGTCAACAATACTCACTTTTTGAGAACAAATATTCAGATTTTGTCACATTTTTCATCAACACCATTTTTACTCATCTTTGAAAACTTTCAAAAACACAAATGCTTAGATTTTCCATCAGCATCATTCCACCCACCTCGGAAAGCAAATTCTCACAATTTTCTCATCAAATACTCGCTATTTTCAAAGCAAATTCTCAGATTTGTCACATTTTTTATCAACAATACTTGCTTTTTAAAACAAACGCATACTTTTTGTATTTCCACCATCTATCTAATATAATAAATACCCAGATTTTGCATCAGCAATACTCATTTTTGAGACAAATTCTTAGATTTTTCATCAATACCATTCCCACTCATCTCGAACAACAAATACTCGGATTTTTTATCAATAATACTTACTTTTTGACACAAATGCCTAATATTTCCATCTTATCGCCCGTTTCATACGACAAATCCTCACATTTTGCATCAACAGTACTCATCTTAGAAGCAAAAGCTCACATTTTCCATCAGCACCGCCCATCTCAGAAACAAACGCTCATTTTTCCCATTTTGACAGCTAAAAACTACTCAAAATTCACATATTACAATTCAAATACCGCCCTTCTTTCAACCTCCAACTACCCTCCAACTACTACGGTGTAATTCCAGTCACCAAATATCTTTACTCATCCGCTAGGCACGGAAATGGTTGGGGTTTTTAGCAGCTAGCAAGCTTCTGAATAGCCGGAATAGTGCACAGTCGAGATGGGGATATGGGACAAGCACACAAGTTCGGGTTAAGTCGAGAGTAGAACAAGGGTTAGGGCTAGGGTTAGGGATAGGGCAAGGAATAGGTTAGGGATAGGGTTAGGAATAGGATAGGCTAGGTTAAGGCTAGGCTAGGTTAAGGATAGCTAGGAATAGGATAAAATAAGAAGTGCAAATGTCATAGTATGCTCTCAGGATGTTAAAATAATAATATTATAGTTAGGGACCGCCAGCCATTCTGCCAAATTCACTCTGGTACCATGTTTTCTACATTTTTCAGGGTCTGAGGTGCCCCTCTAAACATCCCCACCGAAAAAACCGCGAAAAAATACGTTACTGATTAAAAAATTGATAAAATTTAACGCGAAAAATCGGGAAAATCGCTCCTTTTCGTGGACAAGGCAAAGGGGCGTGGTTTATCTGTGGCGGTATTTTTTGCTCAAAAAGTCGCACTTCGAGGATAGAAGAAGTCGTACTTTTTTCTTAAAAAGTGCGACTAGCAAATTTCAAAGTCGCACTTGTTGTAGAAAGAAGTGCGACTTTTTGAGCAAAAAATACCGCCACAGATTCTGACAGTCTCCATCAAAGGAGAAATTGCTACAATTATGAAAGCTGAATGGGGGAAATATTTGCTGGAAATCCCTTCGAAAGGAAATCTCCCGAGGATTCGACAAATATTTCGAGAAGAAGAATAAAAGAAATTGGCACTACATCATTTTCTCTATCAAAGCAATCCCAACAAGAGGATCATACAACTTGAGGTAACAGAAATTGAAACTGAAAGATACACAAAATGTGAAGAGTAAAAGTCATAGTCTTAAACTACTCATTAATAGTTGGATATTTAGATTTTGATTAGACTTCTTTTAAAAAATAAGCCCAAAAAGTGTTTACTTACAGATTCAAACGCGTCATCGTCCAGACGTTATTGTATTTGACTATCCAAACGCAGCTATTGATCTATTTGGGCAAAATCAAAACGAAACGCCGGAGGTTTTCTATTAAATGGTATTTTGTCGATGTGTTCTCTTCAGATATACAAAGATAATTTGTAGTCAAGAAATTGAAGGAATCAACCCCAGAAGAATTCGCGCTCACATATTTGCTCAATCAGGAAAACGAAAGAAGAAAATTATGAAATTGGAAAAGCAGCCATAAGCAAAATTTGTAGTTACTCAATGAATTTAGATATTTATATATTCGAATATCATCGTAATTCATGTACTAATTTGATGTATAAACTTATTGGCAATTAATAAATTATGAGTTACTTAACTGTTGAATCAGCATAAAATACGTAATGGCTGACGAATTCGAGTAAAAACGTTCATAACTTCATAACCGTATGATTGATTTTAAGATTAAATGAGATATGTGTGTACATTCTGCGAAATTCAGAGAATAATTTGAAATAAAATTACATGAAAATTCAAGCGGATAGACACGTGAGATCCGTTTCGATGAGCAGCGCGAACATCAGACATGATCAAATGGAATGCACTGGGCCGCAACAACGCCTACTTGCAATAGCACAAGGCATTTGGTCCGTTTGCGAATGAAGAAGAAGTCTCTTCAAATCAATTTCACACTCACTTAGATTAAGATTTTAGTTTTTAAACCTAATTTTTCTCATTAGATAACTGGTCCCAGTTTCTTCCTTTAAAGGCGAGAGTGTCGCGAATGTGATCTTCACCTTTTTCAATTGCGTAGAAAAGTTACGATTTCTGTTATCATCAGATTGAATCTATTTCCGATGCAAGAAAATGTTTTCTTTCCTCCCACCTTTTTGTCTCGAGATTAAGCAGAATTCCTTGCTCCTCAACGCAATTCTCATCGAATTTAATTTTTATCGATTTTTTCATAATTTTTATCAAAATTATTTGATTTCGTATAATTTTCTGTGAAAATTCTTGTCGATAAATCGACCTAGATTTGTATTTTGTAGCCGGGGACGGTGAGTCAACCAGCTTTTTCTATCTGCCAAAGGGCAAGGCAGACCGTTTCTCTTTCGTCTGTCTTGTCCTTTCTCCCATGAGCTAGAGTTAGATTGCGAGATCGAACCCCTGAGACTCGCGTTTATTGATTACCCTTTTAGTTTAATTTAATTATCCTACTTTTTATCATTAATAAAGGTTTACTTATCCAAGTTTGAGGTGTACACTTCTCCTGCTTCTTGTCCTGTAAAATTTCCCTAAACTACCCTATGCTAAATGCTATTGAAAACCGGACTGATCACCCGTTAACCAATCTATTACAATTCATTCGATTTAGCATATTTTCTGTTCAAATCCGTGATCTTCATGATATTTTCTATTAAAATTACTCAATTTCATGATATTTTCTATTAAAATTATTCGAGTTTAGCATATTTTCTATTATAATTACTCAATTTCATGATATTTTCTATAAAAATTATTCAATTTCGTGCATATTTCTATCAGAATTCCCTTGATCTTCACTCGATTTTCATTCAAAATCCTTCAATTTTAGCAAATTTAATCAATGGCTTCAGCTAACTCTTTGACTTCCAGCAACAAAACTATCAATGCAGGTATTCCTAATGGGGATTAAGAAAATTCCCTACATATTCACCTTTGATTTCTCAATGCCATTTGATACTTTACAACAGAAACCACTTTTATCATCTTAAAACCTGTAACGATTTGACAATAAATTGTAGCTATTGAGTATCAGCTTTACTCTTACCCAGACCTAGGGAGCACTCTCGTCAGACGAAAATAAACTATAAGGAGTAGGTCGCAAGGTCTTTCTGACGATCGTCCTCCCTAAATCGGCTTATTTAAACTCTAGAAGAAATTTTTTTTCAGAAATAAAAAAATTAACCTTTTCAAATTCTTTGAAAATTTATTTTTATTTTCATATAAAAATTTAGAGTCAAGCCTGAACCCTTCGCCGTCCATCATCTTGGTTGGAAAAATTAAAAAATCGGACACGTCTGATATTTTGATTGAATTCTTTCAATCATATGGTCAAGTTAAATCGGTATTCTTTCAATGCATTATGGGACAGTAATAACAATGACACAAACTTTCAAATTTTAATGGCAAAAGCGAAGACAGAAAATTCAAAGGCCAGAGATTTTTTTACAGAAAAGCTCTTCTTATCCCTATGTGGAATATAATCCTATTGAATTACAGGCGACACTCAGAGATGATGAAGGAAAAAGAAATAGAGGCTATGGTCGAGTCGAATTCTGTCATCATGAAGACGCTGAGAAGGTCGCCCAGATGAAAGAAGTATTTTTCCCTGATAAGACCCGCAGAACAGTTCAATGGGCAAGGAAGGAGGAATCTCAGGTATACAAGTTAATTTTCCATCATTGATAAATTTTGAATAAAAGTAGTTTAAGGAACCAAACAAAGTTTTGTATGTATATACAGGGTGCGAAAAAATTATGGAGGCAGTTGCTAAAGCGTCAATTTTTCGCGAAGTGCGCAGAGTTCACATGTTATTTTTTGTCATTACCATGTATTTCGTGATCATTTTCATGTACTATTTACCATTGGTAGGTTTTCTATTCAGAATGGTAGCCCCAAGTTTAAAGTGATCCACTATCATCACATTTCATCAGGCTGGGAATCAAACGAAAGACATCGTCAAACTGCTGAAAGTCAGTCGAGCGATGGTCCAGAAGACTGTAAAACGGTTCAAGGAGGTTGGGTTTACTGCTGACCGCCCGGGAAAAGGCAGAAAACGAAGTGCGCAGATGGAACAGAACAAGAAAAAGCTTCGTGAAATGATTTGACAAAATTCCCGAAGATCCATACAAAAAATGGCTAAAAAGTTGAAAATCGACGAAAACCAATCAGAACCATCATCAGGAAGGACTTGGGACTCAACTCCTACAGAATTCAAAAAGTTCACGAACTCACGGGGTAAAACGATGTCAAACAGACTTGAAAGATGCCGACAACTTCACAAGAGGTTTTCTTCGACACGCTACAAAACGATTATTTTTTCGGGTGAGGAAATATTCACAATTGAACTTTTAATGAATCGTCAAAATGATCACATCCTGTCCCCAGACATCTCCTCTGCTAATTCCAATGGCAAACTGATCGGAAGACGTGCTCATCCTCAGTCAATCCCGGTTTGGGCGGCTACCGCCTATCATGGAAAGTCCTCCCTCGTGTTCGTCCCCCAGAACGCCAAGATCAACACCGAAACCTATCAAATCTTATTTAAAATAAAGCTCTTATTCCCTGGACCAAAATCCATTTTAAATCCTGTCCCTCCTGCTTTCATCAGGATTCGGCCCCTTCCCACAAGTCAAAATCTACTCAATCCTTCTGCAAAATTCACTTTCCATATTTCATCTCCTCTTCCGAATGACACTCCAACAGCCCTGATTTGAACCTATTGGATTATCCCATTTGGTCATATGTTGAGACCAAGGCCTACTCTACTTCCCACAAAAGTCTCGACTTCTTGAAGTCTTCTCTTGTCAAAGCATGAGACAAAATGCCCAACGACTAGTTGCATGCCGTCATCGATGCCTTCCCCGAATGATTCAAGGCCCGCATCAACACTAAAGGCGGCTATTTCGAAAACTCTTAATTTATTTTTTATCGTTATGTTATTAATAAATTATTTTTTTTATTTGAGCTCGATTACTTCAATATTTCGGATTAAATCCCAATTTATCGGTGCCTCCATAATTTTCCCGCACCCTGTATATACATACCATTATAAATGAAAACATTAATGTTTTTGAATTGCCTTTCCACGTCTCGCTAAAGTTAATGAATTGGATTTTTTAGTTTAGCAAATATATTTCAATCATGGAATTTGTGTGAGCTAAGAAAGTTTAAAAACTGTTTCATAGGATGAAGAATAGGCTTTCATAAGAATTAATTTCAGATTCCTTCAGTTCCTGAACATCCAATGCTATTGGTTCTTCCTCAAATAGACCGCAAGTAGATATTCCTTATTATCATCTTATATAAATATTTTTCAGGTTTTCAAATCCAAAAGATTTGGCGGATTCGGTCTTCGTCGGTATTTCCGTGGAAAGGGCTGAGCAGGAAAGGGCCGCAAAGAAGATGAAGGCCAAGCTGATCTGGCACGACATTGTTCGGGACGAGCGAAACGAACTGGTCTTCCATTTTCAGCTTCCTGATATCACTAATATGGGTACTTGTTAGAATTTTTTTAAATACAAAAATGAAGTTTGTAGAAAGCAAAGACACGATGGCCATTCGAGTTTCTATCGGAGACTTCGGAAAAATTGAAGGACCACAGGAGTCGAAATGGGAACGACGCGGCATCATTACCAAACTTCCCGATTGTAGGTTTTGAAAGATTACTTTTATTACTAAATGATTCAAATCATTGAACACTATTTTATATTCAAATATTGTTCAATTACAGTGACAGACGACAACTACTGCATTCTGCTAAACGGCACTTCCCAAGATTTAACCCCCAAGTGGAAGTCGAATGAAATCACATTCCAGGTAAAGGAGATTCAAGAACTTCATCTACTCTACAGTATTGCTGAGATTGGTATTACCTGCTGGGAAAAGGCGATTATGCAAGCCACACGCAATACGCGAGTGAAAATAGTGAAGAGAATGAGATGGATACGCAGGTAGACAATAGGAAAGGCTTTGGATTTCTCCTTTGATTAGAAACTATCGATCTCATGGATAATTGAGATACTTTGATTTCAGGTCCTCTATAATCCTGTTCCGTTCGAAAGGGAGTGTGCTGCCCTGAAAAAATTCGTCGAAGTGACGGACTTCAACGAAACAATTCGGCAAGCGATTTTGGGCGCTGAAGTCAGTCTGGATGATTTGAAGGTTTGTTAAAAGTTAAAAATTACAAGGAAAATTAATTTCAAATAAACTCAGATCAATGATGAGGTCCCAGAATACGACATCCAGGGACTCCCCCCTTTCAACTCTTTCCAACAAGCAGCCATCAAAATGGCCATCAACAATCGAGTGGCAATCATTGAAGGCCCGGGTGGAACCGGAAAAGTATGACGTTTAGCTTTCTTCTTGTATAGTGACGCGGTATGAAGTCTTGAACAGGGCAGCTAATTTTTAAATCATCCGACTTCTAATTTTCTCCTCTAAAGCCCTGGAAGCTTAAATCCCGCAAGAAGGGGCCAACCCTAAAATCTTCCTTTGCCAATTATAGACTGATGTGCTAGCAGCGATCGCCTTCCACCTTTCAAAGAACCTGAAAGAGGACGAAATACTCTTCGTATGTTCACCCAGTAATGCTGCTGCAGATGAATGTGCACTTCGCATCATGAAAACTGGCTTGAATGTAAGATTTTAGTTATAAAATTCCATTATTTTTGTTTATAAATATATATGTAGTGGACCACTTTAGTTAATAGTCATGCGTGATGTTTGTCTTCATTCATCCATTTTTATTGCAATCTGAATGGAACTCAGATAAATATTCTCATCCTGACTCCTTTAGAAAACCACAAGTTTCATTCATATTTGTATTTTTTATGTAGGCAAACTAATTATATGTACAATAAATATACTCTAAATTTTTCAAATATTTATTCACTATTCTAACAATTTTCAGCCGGTCCGTGTGGTAGCTGAGTCGAGACAGATGCTTGAATCGAGGGTTCCTGATATTCTTCTTCATCGTCTCATTCGCGACATTCTGCCCACAGAATTTAAGAAGTTGGACAACATCAAGAAAAAACGAAAACTCAATAATGGGGAACAGCAGAGATTCAAAGAACTCAAAACGGTAATTTTGACTTCCTTTACCTATTCTCAATCCACGCCCACTGCTTATCACTGTCATTACTTCTGCGAAATAGTATTATTGATTATGAAAATATTAGGCTGTTAAGAAAATCCTACACCAACAATTTGTTTTAAAATCGAGAACTTTCTAGAAATGAGTCGAATACAATAAAAACGCGCATTTCCACTTTCAGACTAGAAATTGACAGAATTAATACATTCGACTTGCTTTCCACTGGCAATGCCCCCAAGCATGATGAATATAAAGGTTAAAGGTAGGGAGGAAATGTGATTCCTTTGAAGTTTTCGTTATCCCACGACTTGTAATCACAGTCCTGAAATCTTATTCCTTGTTATCATAGTTGCATCAAATGTTTAAACTCATGGACTAAAAATTGGAGAGGGATAAGCTAATAACTACGATTTGACCTGCTTGAAATAATCATCGCTATCGTGAATGATCAGCTGATTCAAAATCAGAATTTTCGAAAATAACGAGTATCGAATATTGTCGTTCCACCAAAATTCATGGAGGAAAATATGAACGCCGATCAGAATCAGTAATGTCGCCAAATAATAAAGCGGCAAAATTCGATGAACCCTAAGGAAACTCTGACTGATTTTTTTTAGATAGAAACTTGGTGGTTTCCATTTGACGGAGCGATTTTTTACCAAATAATCGAGTGTTTCTTACGTTTTCAAGAAAATATTTCGTCATTTGACAAAAATCACCCCGTCAAATGGTAGCTGCATAGAAAGCTTACCTTCTATAGAAAAAGTCTATGTAGGTTTTGGGTGATAGCAAGTCTTGCTTCGATGTTAAAATCATGGTCATTAGATATCCGGAAATGACAAAGAACCTACTAATTTGTTTAAAAATTTTAGAGATAGAATGAAAAATCTTACATATCCACACCTAAAAATCCATTTGGAAAGTTCCTAGGAAATAGGTGGAACAGAAGGACAAAAATTATCGCAATCCCTCGTAAACACTGGATATTTTCCTTCATTTTGCCTACAATCGTTCAAAATATTACAAAATTACAAAAGATCAAGAAAGATTTTTGGAAAAAAGAAGGTTCATAGGTGAGACGATAAAAAACGAAGCCAAAGAAATAAAACGGTCAATAAACACCACGAAAACGAAGGATATCCAAGAAAAACAGGTGAAACTTCAAACACTCCTGGTCAGAAGAATCACCTATCACAGAGGAAGAAAATTAACAAGCACTGATCCTCTATCTGACATCCTTTTTCGTTGTGAATGCGACTTCGATCCACTAATCACAAATCTGGATTCATTGTTTAAAGAGTTAATGGGCAATGATTATCTTCAATGTTGGTTTCCGAAAGGTTTCTTTCAACGTCACTCTTCGTAATAATTTTATCATTAATTAGGAAATAATCTTCGCCCAATCTTTCCGTATTTTGCATTTGAGAAAAATGAATAAAAAGAAGAGAAATGATCGACAAAACTTCTGCCAAATTGGGGATTTCCAAATAATAAAAAATTTGTGCGGACTTTATTTTAGAAAATACCAATGTCCAAGTGATTTTGAATGATCAATGCTTACCCAACAAAATAGCTAAACATTTTCATTATTCAATCCTTCCTTCATTCTAATTAGCGCTACTTTCTGCAATTCAATTCATTTCCTTTTGAAATTTTATTGACAAAACCTTTTTTACGGTAATCTTTCTGTTTCGGCTAATCCTTACTTTTTAAAAGCATTATTTGGGTCAAAAGAATACGAAGATGAACGAACTTTGAAACTTTGTAACATGAATTTTATGAATACTAAAAGTGAGTGTTAATATTGGTGAATAATGATTCGAAAAT